>JAQQSW010000073.1:58390-89915 GCA_028646575.1 Pseudocheirus occidentalis
ACTGCTTCCTTGCCCTGGGGGCAGATTGACCCGAACTGCTTTACCAACCCCAAATTAAATTTCAAAGTTTCACTTTCACTAACCGTCTCTGAGGATTTGAAGATTCCCTTAGGCAGGTGCTTTAGATTTTCTTTGAAGTAGAGACTTGGGAGGCTCACTCCTCCAGGCCGCCCTGGGGCCTAGCATGGCTGCGGCTGCGGTTTTGGGCTGGCTGGGTCTCCGTTCTGCTCTGGTGCGAGCTGCCCCTCTCCCATCCCGTTCCTCATGCCTTGGCAGATGTGGAGGTGCTGGAGGCTGTAGATCTCTCCTGAAGACTGGCTGCGGTGCTGCTCGGCTCAGCTCAGCCAGGCTACTTCCCTCCCCCTGGGCCTGGCCACGGTCTCGGCTTCAGGCTGTTCCAGCCTCCGCTCCAGCGGCAGTGATGAGCCCCTGCTGCCGAGCTGCCTTCAGCGAGAGGTGTGTTCTCTGTATTTTTGTGAGTCTGAGAGTCCTAGGCTTTATCTGGGCTCATATTTTATAGGTGTTTAGGGGGCTGTGTGGGAGCTGCGGGACCTTGCTGCTTCTACGCTGCCATCTTGGCTCTGCCCCCTACATCCCATTTTAAGGAATGCAAAATGACTTACACATGATTTCACTTGCACCTCAGAACAACCCTGTGAGGTAATTATCTCCATTTTTCAGATCAGGGAGCTGAAACTGAGACGAGTTAAGTAACTTGCTCCAGGTCACACAGCTAATAAGTGTCTTAGGTAGGATACAAACTCAGGGTCTTCAGACTCAAAGTCCAATGCTCTGTCTATTACACACCCAACTGCTTAAATGATGTGTATTGTTGGACCACGGCAAAAGAAAAGTGAAATCTCATTCTTTCCCCATTAAATGCAATGCACTTTATTTTGGTATACAATTGCTTGTTTAAGCCCTTCTTTTCCATCCACACCAAGATTTGACCCACACCATTTATTGAGAGAACAACTCTCTCTCTCTGTCTCTGTCTCTCTGTTTCTCTCTCTCTCTCTCTGGACTACTGACAATCAGCAGAATAAAACAAGATCTCTACACTTCTCTGGAGCCTGATTTCCTCATCTACAAAATGGGGGATTTGCATACTATATATATCTAAGGTTCCTTTTCAGTTCTTAATATTGTATGATTCAATCAATTTTAACACAGGAAAAAATATTTATTAACTTTTAAAAATTAAAAAAAAAGTTAATTTAAAAATATTCCTCTTTGGGGCGGCTAGATGGTGCAGTGAATAGAGTGCCAGCCCTGGAGTCAGGAGGACCTGAGTTCAAATCCAGCCCCAGACACTTGACATACTTAACTTGGGCGAGTCACTTAACCCCAATTGCCCTGCCTTCCTCCCCCCAAAAAGAAAAAAAACCCAAAATATTAAAAAATATTCCTCCTCTCAGTATTTCACATCGGTTTTATTTCGCCCTCTTGACACAAAATTCCAGGTTTCTTTCAAGTGACTTTATCATATCTCACAGTGCTTATATACAGATATCCATCTTCCAACATCCTTAGATCTAATCAAACAAGTCTGATAAAACTGTAAGCTCCTTGAGGGCAGGGACTGTCTTTTTATTTATTTATTATATTCCCAGCACTTAGCACAATGCTTGACACATAAGTAAATGTTTAATAAATTTTTTTAAATTGGATTGGAAATATTCCACTTATCATTCACTTAAAATCTGCCACCCTTAGATCTTTTTATGGGATATCCTTTTCCTTTTTATGGGATATCCTTTTTGTATAAAGCCTTCTTTCTCTCATCCTTGGAGATATTAGTCAATTAGTTAATCAACAGGCATTTATTAAAGAAGGAAACAAACCTTTATCAAGCACTTATTACGTGCCAGGCACTGTACTAAAAGGTTTACAAAAATAATCTCACTTAAACCTCGATACAACTGCTCTATACACTGTGCCCTCTCCCTGCCTTAAGCACTCATTACAATACGTGCCAGCCACCATGCTAGGCTCTGAGGATTAAAAAGACAAATATGAAACCATTTCAGCCCTTAGGAAACTGAAATTCTGTAAGAGGAAACAGATACATGTGTGAAAATATAGACAAATACAAGGTAATTTCAGGGGGAGATATGAAGCTGGTCCTTGAAGAGACTTTGAAGGAAAATTCCAAAAGACAGAGGTAAGAAGGGAATATATTCCAGGCATGTGGACAGTTTGTACTAAGGCAAAGAAATGAGAGGTAGAATTTCGTGTATGAGGCATAGCAAGGATAATTTGGCTGGACCAAAAAGTATGTGAAGGGGAACCATTTATAAACCTGGATTGGAGCCAGGCTGAAGAGTTTTTAGTTTGATTCTAGTTATAATAGGGAGCCACAGTAGTTTAATGAGCAAGGATTTATATGGTCAGTTGAACCTATGCTTAGGAACATCATTTTAGCAGCTGGATGGAGCTGAATGGATTAGAGAAGAGAGAGACTTGAGGCAGAAAGTCTCTTACAAAAAAAATCCATACAAATTATGACTAGGGTGGTAGTCCTGTAAGAGGAGAGAAGGGAATAGATACAAAAGATGTGGAGGAATTAGCCAAAAGACCAGGTAATTGATTGGAGAAGTGGGACACGGGAAAGTAAGGAATCTGCTAGCTTCTTCAGAGCTAGATGCAAGTTTATAAGTTTTGCTTATTACTAATTTATCTCATGATGTTCGTTATAAGTCTTAAAAACACTTGCTGGTCAACAAACATACTCAATCAACCCTAGTGGCTTCCTATTACCTCCAGGATCAAAGATCAAATCCTCTGTCTCGTGCTCAAAGACCTTTATGCCCACACTCCTTTCTCAACCTTTCCAGTCTTCTTACACCTAACATCTTGCCATATATTTTGCTATCCAGTGACACTAGCAACCTCGGTGTTCCTAGCATAAGACACTTCACCACCTAGCTCTGGGCATTTTTGCTGGCTGTCTTCCAATGGCTAAAATGACCTCCTTCCTCATCCCTGCCTCCTGACTTCCCTAGCTTCCTTCAAGTCCCAGTTAAAATCCCACCTTCTACAGGAAGTCTTTGCTAGTTCCCTTAATTCATGTGCCTTCCCTCTGGTGATTAATTTCTATTTATCCTGCAGATAATTTGTCAGTACATAATTTGCTCGTTGTCTCCTGCATTAGACTGTGCGCTCAGTCTGCACTGGAGAGCAGGGACTGTCTTTTGCCCTTTCTAGCACAGTGCCTGGTAAATAATAGATGCTTAATAAATGTATATTCTCTGATTCATCATGAGAAAAATACATCCGTTCCGTTGATTTATAGTGATAGCATTCATTTACTTGTCCATGTAATAAACTTTTATTAAGTGCCTACTTAGTACAAGGTAGTATGCTTGGTGCTGAAGGGTCACAAAGTACCACCAGTCAGCTTGGCTTTGTGGAAAGAACACTGAACCTGGAGTTAGGAAGACCTTACTGGCTGTGGACCTGCCTACCTGACTCAGCTTGTCTAATCTGCAGTTTCCAAATCTGAAAATGAAAACAATTAATAATACCTAATTTACAGGGCTATTAGGGAGAGCAAATTAAATCAATGGAAAGTGCTTTGCAAATATTATAGCACTATATAAATGCAAGCTTCTGTTATTATGTGTGACTAATTTCAACTCTTTAATCTCCCATCAGTTCTATTATGAGGAATTCTGTCATCAGAGCAGATTCTGTTGAGTCAGGGTGTGGAGGAGGGAAGGAGGTATTTAGTATGACCACACCCATTCTTGTGTGTGGTGTGAAGTGTCCCAGATAAAACAGTCTTGGGAGTTCAGGATGTTGAGGAACTGGGAGGTCAAGGTGTTTGGAAGGGGTGTGGACTGGGGTGGAGAAGACAGATACTAACTATATTGAGGGGGAAGAATGACCTGCTATAGTTGGCTGTGACAAGGATATGGACAGGATGGAATAAGTATTACTATCACTCAACAACTTTCTTCCCTCAGGTCTACATTTCCCTTCCTTCCTCTCTTCTGCATTTTCCTTCTCCCATAAGTTTTATCCTTACCTTTGCTAACAAAGACACAACACCATAACTTTCCACCATTCTTACAATGTTACCACATACTGTCTTAAATGGTAGTCTATTGTATAAACAATAGGAACTGGCTGCTAAAATAGACTGTGGGGGGGGGGGGTAGCTAGGTGGCACAGTGAGTAAAGCATCAGGTTGTAGAGTTGGGAGGACCTGAGTTCAAATCCGACCTCAGACACTTGACACACTAAGTAGCTGTGTGACTTTGGGCAAGTCAATTAACCCCAATTGCCCTCCAAAAAGCAAAAAAATAAAATAGATTGTGAAATCCTTTTCCCAGGAGATGTTTAAAGGTGAAAGATAGCTTTGTGAATGAGATAGTTCAAATTGAGTCCTGTTTTAAGGCAAGAAGTTATGGAATAGACTGGTCTTGTGATTGTATACGTAGGTGGAACTCCCTGTTTGAGGAAACTTTTTCCATCTGTTCAGGTAGCCACATTATCTTCAGGTTGTAACCTTAGAAAGTTGCCTAGAGCACTTAGAAGTTAAGTGACTTGCCCAAGGATTTGTAAGCATGTGTCAAGCCAGTATGTGTCAGACGAATGACTTAAACCCAAGTTTTCTTGGCTTTCTGGTGGGTTCTCCTTCAGAACACCATGTTGTATCTAGACACAATGAATTATGGAGGTCCTATAAAGCATAGGGCCTGGAGTTAGGAAGACCTAGCTCAAATCTGGCCCTAGATACTTAGCTGTGTGACCCTAGGCAAGTCACTTTACTCTGCCTCAGTTTCCTCATCCATAAAACGAACTGGAAAAGGAAATGGCAAATCACTCCACTATCTTTCCAAGGAAACCAGAAATGGGGTCATGAAAAGTGACACACAGCTGAAACAACTCAACCACAGCAAAAATATACACTAGAGACCATAGAACTATTAATTTCCTATTTCTTCTAATCATCACTGGGCCCATCCTTGAAGTATCATCACCGCCTGACCCATACCTGAAACCATTCCAATAGAGTAGAACCTTTCAGAGCTTACACTTTATTGACAATACTTTCAAGAGCTCAGATCGATTTGATGAGGAATCAGAGTAGGACTTTAGTTATGTTTGAGGACCAGCATAATTATCAGATTGTTCATAGAATGATGAATACTTCGGCTACATCAACTGTTAAAGTTGTAGAGAATTTGTAATCTGGGATGGAAAGAGCAACTCTCTTCAGTTAAATCAAAGACTATTCAAGTAAATAATCCTTTAAATAATCTTATCATTACTTCATGCTATTCACTAACAGATGGCATAGGGTTGTTATAAGGATCAAAAAGATATGTATATATAATATAAAATGCATTAAAAATCTTAAAACTATATGAATGCCAGCCATTATTATTATAATACTGAGGAAGCAAATTGATGGTAGTGTTAAACTTGGAGTCAGAAAGACCTGAATTTGAATTCTGTCTCAGGTGCTTGCTAATTGTATGATCTTGAACAAGTCACTTAACTTTTCTCAGCCTTAGTTTCCTCATCTGTAAAATAGGGATAATAGTAGCTCCCACCTCACAGAGTTATTGAGAGGATGGAATGAGATAACAAATATAAAGTGCTTTACAAATCCTAAAGTGCTACGTTCTTATTATTTCACTGTCCTGTTGGACGTTGGACTAAAACCCAGGCCTTCCTGAGTTAAAGTACTCTGCCCATTATGCCACGCTTTCTCATCTCTGATAAATTCTGGCTATTTGACCTTGGACAGATCACTTAACCTTCTCAGGGCTCTAGACAACTTTCTAAAACTGTAAGTTGCAGAGAGAGTGTCATCCTGTCTAGGTATAAGGAGTTCCCTGTATTAATGAAATCAAAAGTCTAGTCCCCATCCCTAATTTTGATGTTTTCCTATTCTCATGCCCCAGTGCCTTAAGAATGAACACAACTTTAAGTATGTTAAAATAAAAAATAAGGAAACACGGAGTAAAGTGACATGATACTCTAAATCTAAACTATTGTCTCTTCCTTTTGATTGAATGTTTTCTTCTGGTTTATATAAAAGACATGATAAGTTGTCAGTACGCCCGTTCTATGGTCTATCACAATGGACAGTTGGGACTTCATCCCCTATTAACTGTAGCTCCTCTCCTGGTCACAGATGGCTCCTGTCTTTGATTTCAACTTTTTCTAAACATCGTAAGAAGTAACTATCTGGCTGCGCAATATCTGGTCATTCATCCATTTTAATTCATTGAACAAATATTTATTGAGCGCCTATTACATAGAAAGCCTGCTTTTGCTTATAATTCAGATAAAAAAGCAACCAAAGGACCTGACAGCCTATGATCGATATCTCACAGGATCATTAATTTGAGGTTAGTATCATTAAAAGTGCCAGCGCCAGGATCAGCGCCCAGGTGTCTTGAGTCTAAATCTGACGTCCTAACTAGGTGTCTAATACCATCAGCTAGGTGGTGCAGTGGATAAAGCACTGGGCCTGGAATCAGGAAGTTCAAATCTGGTCTCAGACACTTACTAGCTGTGTGACCATGGGCAAGTCACTAAATCCTGTCTGTCTTAGTTTCCTCTTCTATAAAATGAACTGGAGAAGGAAATGGGAAACCACTCCATTCTTTACCAAGAAAACCCCAAATGGGGTCAGACAAGACTTTGCTTTGTTTACTCCCAACCATCCTCTGAGGTAAGTAGCACATATGACTGTCCCCATTTCACAGATGTGTAAGAGTTAATTATTCTGTCTTGACAGTGGACTTCTGATGATTCTCCAGTTGGCTGATTCCTTTTTTCTGATCTTTGCCCTTGAGGTTGTCCCTCACTAATCTAATCCTAATAGACATGGTGCCAGGGTAAGTATATGACATGGAGTTTCTGAACAGCAGCCCAACACCTGGAGAAGGGTATGAAATCCCATAATAGAAAGCAGACTGGGTCAACAAGAGGGTGGGACCAATCTTGGAGCAGGTGTTCCACAAGGGGAGGGGGAGCAGAAGTGGTGTCTCTCCCCACCATGTCACTGTTTAGAGAAATAGTAACAGTTATCTTATGCTAATTTGGCTCTGATTCCCAGAACCTTATATAGAGCTACTGTTATTAAATACATGTTTCTTCAAGATTCTATATACTGAAAATGCTTTTTACAACCTTTGCTTCAATTTAGAAAAAAAAATTATTGGTGTCAGAGATAGATCCATCTTTTTTATATACAATACCAACATTATTATATGTAGAAATTAAAAATGAAAATATAAGAAGGAATTGAGTGTCAGTTATTCCTGGCTTAAAATTAAGGGACACAATAGATAGAGCACTGGGTATAAATGCAGGAAGATCTGAGTTCAAATCTTACCTCAGATACCTACTAGTTTTGTGGTGCTTCGGCAGCTTAACCTCTCTCAGTCTTGGTTTCTTTATCTGTAAAATAAGGGCGCTGGACTCCATGGCTTCTAATGTCCCTTTCATCTCTCAATCTTTCAAGCTTAACTTTCTATGAATTCTAAGAACACCTGTTGGTTCTCTGTGGGTGGTTTTATTTTACTAGACAAAAACATGTTATTTTCATAAAAGAAATAATGTACCAGAGACCATAAAATGACAAAATTCATTTTCCTTCTCAAGAATTAAGGAGAAAAGTTCTAATACTCATATTTTCTTTCATCTGGTTACTTGAAAAAGAGAAGCATTTCAGGCCATTATAGAGAATTATCACTTCTTTTTAGAGTAGTTTAAAGGAGATGATTAAAACAGAAAGAAATGGAAGAGGAGGAAGAAGAGAGAGAAGGAAACAAGGGTAGTTTTCAAACCAATGATCAAGCAAAACAGTATAATAACCTAGAGGGATATTGCCACCAGGTGGCATGGTGTATGATAGAGAGCTGGACTTGGAGTCAGAAAGACCTATGCCCAGAGTTCACGTCTAGCATTCTTGCTTTCTGTGTGACTGAATATGTGGACAAATAATTTGTTCTTTTAGAGCCTTCAACCATAAAATGGGCATAATGAAACCTGTAGACCCACTTCCCAAGCTTGTTATGAGGCACAGATGAAGTCATATAGGGTAAAGTGCTTTGCAGACTCTAAAAGGCTTGGACTCCTTGTAGTGAATATGTGGAAAGATGAAGACAAAAGGCATGGATAGATTGAAATTAGCATTGTTGGAGAGAATACTCATGCTGAGATCACAGGTGCACTGAAATACTGGAGTAAAAATATCACTTGTTATTGGGGTTGTTATAATATTATTAACCACAGCTATAATTATATAATATAAAAATAATGATGATAAGTCCTTGGGAATGGTATAGGCTCCATGGGGGCAACAACTATGTTAAATCATGCCTGTATCTTCTTTGAGCACTTAGTACTCTCCATATCTTTGGTCTTTGAGAAATGTTTGTTGAATTGAATTGAATAAAAACTAATCCTGAGAGAAGCTTGAGAGAAAAAGAACCAATAAATCATATGGAGAAACATCTATTTCTGGTAGTTTAGTAAAGTTGTGTTAATGGGAAGGTGAAGGGGTGTAAGTTTCATTATCTCATAGATAGTCCAATTTCTCTATTACCATTCTGGAAACACTTTTTAAAAAAAATACCTTAACTTTAAATGTATCTCAATGAAAACTTTGCTTGGAGGCCCCTATATATCAAGAGTCATGCAATTTAACACGAACCATCCCATTTATCCTCTCAAAAACAGTTCAAAGAAATTTGGCCAAGAAGGACCCTTTACGAGAAAAATCTAGCCTTGAACTCATCCTTGGCCTGCTCAGAAGCAACTTGTGAAAGTTAGCACTTTTGCATTAGGGTTTTTTGCATAATACACAGGTGTTTCTCAATACTCTGTTCTCGGAAACCCCTTTTTGCACCATTTCACAGTCTTAAAGGAACTCATAAAAGAATGAAACTGTACATCTTAAACAGAAGGTACACCACTAATCCTAGGCTTTATTTCTGAGATTGACCTGGTTTTTTAGAGACTTGACTTTAGAGACACTTCAGAAAACAACTTCAATGATTAATTTTTTTTCTTGATCAGCATCATTTTCAGAAATAGAAATTTCTTAAACCTCCATTCTGTTTTTCTGGATGAACCATTGTAATTAATTAAATATGTAAGCATATAAACTTATGTATTAGACACAAACATGTATATATGGGGAATGAACTTTTGATATCTCTGATATACGGAGCTCTCAGATGAAGAAACTCCTTCTACCCATGCAGGTTGGCAACTCATAGCCTCAGAGGGTTGTCTAGAGTCTCTGTCTCTGTCTCTGTCTCTGTCTCTGTTTCTCTCTCTGTCTCTGTCTCTCTCTCTCTTTCTCTCTCTCTCCTTTCCCTCCACCTCCCCTTCTGTCTCTCCCAACCCTCTCTCTATATATATATGTATATGTGTGCACACACATATATAAATATATACATCTTATACATAGGTTGTCTCAACACATGGTTAACACACACACATACATATTATATATGGGTTGTCCCAACAGTCTTATTCAAATTTAAGCCTTAATGGCTTAAAACCACATTAAGACTTTTCAGACAATCTGTGTGTATGCATGTATATATATATATATATATATGTATATATATATATGGATGGATATGTGTATATATGCTGTCACACATGTATGTGTACATTTATAAAATCTTCACACACACTCAAAATTCTTACTTTGGAGAAGTATGATTCTTTCCTTTTCTTTCTCTTCTTCATCTTCCTCTTCCATTTCTTTCATTTGCTGGTACTCTAGTTCTTTTTAGTCCTTTCTTTTATGTCATTCCTCAATTGGAATGATTATGTCTTCACAGGGTTGTTTGCAATATTTGTCTTCCTCAGGTTCCTGCTTCTTTCTTTGTCCCCTGAAGAAAATAAAGTACAGATCAGTTCCATTAGACTCTATGGGGGTAGTTTCAAAGTAAATGTTTTCAAAGAGGGCAATCTTACAGTAAGAGTTGATGTAGGAAAAACAGACTTGGCAGTGCTGTGCCTAGGGATCCAATTGATCCAAGCGACAAAGCATTTCTAGAAGAGCATCTGCCCCCAGTCATAGACAATCCCGTCAAGGACAATGGGGAGAACAAACAGCTTTTCTACTCTGCCTTGGGTACCTTGTCTTGCCAGTGATCTAAGAGTTCTTGACAATATTTTTTTAGGTGTTGACATGATATTGCATCATATTTTCTGAATGTTGAAAATGGGCAGTGTCTGCTGGTTCCTTCATTTTAAACCTTATTTTCTATAATTGTGTAATGAGGAAAAAGGCATATTTTGAAATAAAGGAAACCTTGTTTGCCACTATATATACGATTTCCTACAATGAAAAATGTCAAAAGAAATCTAATAGAAATTCACATTTACCTTAAGTTATTAACAATAGTAGGAGTAAAAATAATAATAAATAGAATTAGGTAACATATGTAAAGTGCTTTGCAAATCTTAAAGTGTCATATTAATATTAGTTATTATTATTATTATTGTTAATTGATTGCAACTAAGAAGTTAAATATACTGGGAACCTGATATTTATAACTCTCCAAAATCTGGTCTTAAATGACCGTTAGGGCTTACTTACATTAGTGCAGTAATAAAGGATTAGCACTTTAAAATAGAAAAATAGATTGTAAATATGTGTGAATGTGTGTCATTTCTTTTGATCCTTACAACTCAGTGAAATAGAGTGTATAGAATTATTACCCCCTATCTTACTGATTAGGAAATAGAGGTTCATAGATGTGACTTGCCCATGATCACATGGTTCATTAAGGGTCAGAGGCAGAATTCAACCCCAGGGGCATCCTGACTACAATTCCATCATGCTATCTTTTATAGGTAGGTAGCAGAGTCAATAGAGTGATACACCTGGAATAAGGAAAACCTGAGTCCTGCCTCAGATACTTACTAGCTGTGTGACTGGGCAAATCAATTAACCTGTCTGCTTTAGTTGTCTTATCAGCAAAATGGGGATAATAATAGTACTTACCTCTCAGAATTGTGGGGATAAAACAAAATATTTGTATAGCTATTTGGAAATTTTAAAATGCTATGTTATTATTATTTATCATTATTATTGTACCATGCCTCCTGAAAAGAGTGGAAAGAGTCTTCAAATTTGGAATCAGAAAAAAGAGTGTGGAACTAGGCACAGAGTGTACAAGTTTCAGAAAGGCAGATTTAAGCTTAATGTAGCGGGGAAAATTCCTAAAAATTAGAACTTCCCCAAAAATAGAGTGCCTTGGGGGGTAGTTTCTCCCTTTCCTAAAGGTCTTCAAGCACAGTTTGGGTGGTCACTCTTTGGGGATGCCATAGAGGAGATTCGTATGCACCCACAAATCAAATTTTAATTCTATCTAAACATATATCTTATGCACTCTCTGTAGTTTCTATGGGCAGAGTTCTGGAGTACAGAAGAAGATCTCAGAATGCTAGTTTGAGCATATCTGTGACATTCTCTGGGGAGATACTAGCTACAAGGCCACAAACCCTATATTTGTGCATAGATAAGGTGCATACATATCCTTACACACCATGACAATCATAGTGGGGAAGGAGATCCAAGATAAGGTTCCTAGCCTCCATATTCTCCCACAATTACTTTCCATTTTCATGCTGAAATGCACACTTGAAACTGCGTTCCTGCAATCAATGGCTCTTCTCCCAGAGTTTGGCCCTCACACCCTCCAGTCTGACATCTAAACATGTTTGCCACATGCACATCACTGGCTGACCTCCTGATTTCCCTACGTTACTCTAACAGATATCACATCGGTTGCCTCTTTTTCAAAGAGGCCCTGTAATATCAAGAGGTGAGGGGTAATTTTTCCACCTCTCCCACAGTATCTCAATCTTCTGACATTCTTTACCATCAATTAACCTGAGTGGAGGTAGATGCCAACCTGACTGTGCTTATCTGGCAGAGTCAGTCATCAGCTGTGTCTTTAGTCCAGGTTTTTTCTTCAGTTGTGACCTAAGTTATGACTACTTATTCATTCATTCAAAAAACTTTTATTGAGAGTGTAGCACACATTTTGGCTGTAGCCACAGCGATAACTCACAGGACTGGTGAGGAAGGTTTACCCAGAATTCCCTGGCACGTATTAAGTGCTGAGTAAGCTTGCTTGTAGACTGACTGGCTTATTGACTTTGAACTAGAATTGTTTTGTGAGAAAAAGAGTTACAGGATGCCATCTAAAGTATCAGAGGATGCCAGAAAACTATCATGACTTGCTATAAAGAGAAGCATGCTTGCCCAGAAGGAGGATCAGGGCAAATTGCTGTCTGGAACTGTTTATTGAGAATCAGAAGAGAGCAGCCAAGACAGACCAATGGAAATTGCTATGAATTGAGGACACGAACAGGCTAAAGTACAAGACATAGGGCCAATACGGCACATAAAAACCCTTCTAACCACAATGCCTTACTTTCCTTCCTACTGTGTGGTGTGTGTACACACATGCACACACACATTTGTGTATATATGCATGGATGGATGGATGAACGTGTACTCATGCACATGATGAGGTGGAGGCTGGAGGGGAAGGAATATTCCCATTTACTGTCCAAATCATTCGCTTCCAGTTTCCAGTCCCTTTACAGGATATTTTGAGTGGCGGTAGGATTGGGGAGCTTTTTAAAAAATATATATGTGTGTGTGTGTGTGTGTATGTGTGTGTGTGTGTGCGTACTATATATGTACGTAACATATACATATAATATTTACAGAAGAATTTCTATTTACCAAGTAGAACAGAAAAATAACATACAAAGTATATGAAACTGAATCTCCATTACATGCATCTTGCTTTTTAAAAAAGTATATAAGTTTAACCTGTTACTTTTAAAGCTATCTTGCTTATTTGTTTCCTTCTGAACATCTGTGTTCTTCTGTGCATTTTTTCTTTCTTTTCTCTCTTTTTAAAGAAACACTATCTTTTGCCCTCCTCTCCCTACCAAATCCTTCCTTCAATTGAACAACAACAACAAAAACATAAAACCATGATACTGAATAAACTTTGTCAAGCAAAGCAAATCCATACAGTGGCCATGTCCATAAATATACATACATGTGTGTGTACATGTGCATATATACATGCATATATATGTACATACTTTACATGCATATGCATACACGCAATGTTTTGTTGTTGTTCAATTGAGAAAAACTGGGGTCAGAGGCACAGGAATAGAGAGAGAGGGTTGCAGACATCCTTAGATTTATTTTCTGTTTCCCTTTTGCTTAACACCCAGACCCTGTGAACACCATCTAGGATGGGACTGTCTACATGTCAATCTACCTGCCACTGTGGTTAAGAGGAGGGCCATAATAACTGGTCCTTTCCATGTATTCCTAGGCTGATCAACTCTTCACTATCCAACCTGCTGTTCCTCATACTCAAAACTTCCCAATCACTTTGAGGGTCTTAGTATTGGTGGATTCAAGGGCCTCTATAGACTTTAGAGCTTCAGTTTTCATCCAGTAAGAGCAAGTATCCCTTCAGCTCTTCACCTCCCATGTAGGAGTTGAAATATTGATCTTGGTACAAATCTGTGATCCAGGGGACCAAGGAAATGTAGACCTAAGTTTGAAACAATTACAAATTGTTCAGCTTAATTATAATTCCAGTAACAATGGGGATCCATGGTACTGCATAATCTAATCATTGCATGAGACTTGAATAGTGCAAAATGAATACTCTGTCTAGCCATGGTATCCTACAAACCCCAATAAAGAGCTTTCTCCTTAGCTCCAGAACTATCAAGTCATTTTAAGCAAGCCATATCTATTCATCGGCCAGGCCAGATATTATGGGTCAGCAAGAATTTAGGGGTAAAAAGACTGACAGAAGACATTTATTTCATTCTCACCTATGTGGTCAGATCCCTATTGTTTCTTGTTAACAAGAATAGGTAGTTAAAACTTTATCATGAATATAGATCCCTCATGGCTATCATTATCTGGACCTGTCCTTGATAATCTACATGCTGGATCAGCTAAAAGAACCAATTATAATTAGCAGATTAGACCTCGGGGAAATGCAGTGGTGTTGGTAGTAGTCCAAAGTAGGCATAACACATATCATTTAAATAGTTACCTAAGGAATTTTATTTCTTTAAAAAGTGGGCATTTATTGAATCCTGATCAAACTAAAGAAACTAAGACTTTTTTTAAAAAATTATTTAAACTTTACTTTAAAATACCCCAAATGCATCTGCAAAATCACTGACTTGTAAATTCTCTACAATGCAGATAACACATCTAAGCCTGTTCTTCCAATGTGACTCTTCCTGGTGTCTTCCCATGTGTTTGGCACAGGTGGGATTTTGTTGACTCTCTTCTAACATGCAGAAGGTACCAGTGGAGCACTCTGGCTGGCTGCCTCTTACCACTTGACCAACTCATTCCTTTTCCCATCATGCAATTTATTGCTGACATATTTTACTCCTATTCTTCAGAGTCCTTCACAGAATATATATTGCAGCCTGCTCACAGCCATCATAAACTGATCTCCCCACTGCCCTCTGTATGGCCCTCTTACTTTAAAAATGGGCCTTTGCTTTCATGAGAAGCTTGTGGTTATTAAAGGAGCACTGCAATTTCCTGAAGGAAATCTTGCTCATTTTCCCATTTAACTCTGGGCCTTGCTCATTGTCACACACACACACACACACACACACACACACACACACACACAGTTGGACAAGCTCTGTAGGTTGTTCATCCAAATGTATGTTGAAATGTAGACTATAGACATTCTACTTGACCTTTCCCATGTAAATGTACAGGCCAAATTCTTTTGAAGGATTATAATGCTCTTCAAGGAGGTTCTACAGTGTTCCACAGCTTTGTGAATGTCACATACAAATAGAAACATCTAGAGGACCATCCAGAGAAAATCCATCTACAAACTGGATCTCTTCAAAAAAGAGGTTGACTTACAGTCAGGAAGACCTGGGTTAATAGTTCTGTGACCCTGGGTAAGTCATTTAATTTTTATGGGCCTCAGTTTCCTCATACGTAAAATGGGGGGGGGGGGTCAGACTTGATCATCTTTATGATCTTCCATAATAGTGATAAACATCTTTGTTGAGCATACATATCCCTGTTTCATGTCTCATTTGAAGTTAATTATCAGAGGGTAATTGGACAATAATATTTCTGTTAAATCTTTTAAAGAATCATAAGTGATTTTGATGGATGGGAGAAACCTTGTTATAAAGGAGCCAGTACAGTGGCTGTTTTTATCCTCATGCATTAAATATTTCTTAGCATTATAATAATACAGTACAATCTGATCTTATATTTTCTACATTTTTTTAGCTGATTGTGAAATAGTAAGAATGTAGCCTGTTGTTGAATATGGCTTGTAAAAGCCTGCTTATTCCATACTAACACCCTCATCAAGGGCATTGCATTATAGGTGACTCTCATAAAGATTTTGTGTAGATTAAAAGAGAGATGGAATATAGGTCAGTTGTTATTTATGATCCCTCAACCACTTTTTTTTTTGGTACAAGATTTTTTCCCCACACCTTCGGTATCTTTCCCTCTTTCATGTACTTTGTATATCAGTCCTTCAATGCCCTCACAATTGTGTTACCTCAAACAAGTATCTCCTTAGATACACATTTGGTCAATACAGCTCTTTCCCCTACATTTGTTCTGTTTAGTGCCATTTCCATCTCTTCTTTAAGCATAACTGCAACTATGATATTAAGGTACAAGTCCCATGGTTCTAGATAAACAAAACAATAATAATGATTTTTGCAAATCTTTTTCACTTTCCGCTTGTAAGCCTCCTTCCATTTTTATCCTTTAATGCACCTGTGATAACTTAACTTAGTTGGATCTTTTGTTGAGCTGTCTGTAAACTGGTTTTACTCTCCATTTCTATCTTTTCTATGAAATGATGTTGTTCATAATTGTCCATCATTCTTAGTCAGATTTTTAACATATATTCTAACCCAGTATTATCTTTGGCAGCTATCTCTCTCCATTTGGCAAGTAAATTAAATATTTGCTGTCTAGGGTGCTTTATGGGCTCTTTTGGTGTCCTTGTAGCAATAAATTTACATTGGTTTAGCTTTTCAATAAAAATACGATAGTGGTATTGATGACTTTTCTCAAGTCCATTTCCCATTTTTTTGTTTTCAGTTCCTTGTTTAAAAAGTTCAGCTTTTTCAATTATCATCATTATTATTATTTTACAATTCTGATCCTATCTCTACTGAGCTGACAGACTAACTATACAAAGACAACTAAATCAGAAAGAGCTTCCACATCACCAGTTTGTGATTGGTAAAATATAATCTATTTTTGGTGTTATATGGTACTCACCATTTCCAACACCTATTAATTCTCTTCTTAAAGAAAATGTATGAGAGGCATAAAGCATCTGTGTAATCTATAACTTTGACCTTTCTCCTTTCTTCTTCCTGAACCATGTTTTCCCATATATTTCTCCCATACTCACCTTTTCCCACCTGAAGTCACCAAGTATCAGAGTGTGTGTTCTAATTTGAATGGTCTTACAAAGTTCTTTTAGAATTTCTATACCACTTCATCCTCAGCAATCAAGATTGGTATATGAGATGCAAGCATTTTCATGGTGATCTGTTTGAAAATACTTACCATGAGTACTTCAGTACATAACGGCCAAACATCCCATGAAATCATGTTTCTTGTTGCCTTTGGATATATTATAAAACTCTGTCCCATCAACTCTTTTCTTCAGCTCTCTAAGGAGCACCTGTAAGTCAATTTTCCATTTCACAGCAACTTTCATCTTCTGGTTTGGGTTAGAGCTAGAATGTCAAGATTAATATAATTCAGCTCCTTATCACATTTAGAATACCAAGTCAAAGTAAAGTTTATGAACAAGCTACAAACTCTGTTATTCTTAGTACCTTTTGCCCACTTTCTTGACACTTTGGCACCTTCACTGCATAAGGTAGACTTCTGCAGCAACTTATAAAGTGAGACTCAAATACCACATTTTTGCTGTAATGTTAACTAAGCATGTTCAAAGACATTAGCTCTCATGATTTTTATCTCTAATTTTGTAATAAGCTAACCCAAATTAAACAAAACAGATTAAGTTTTCTTTACCTTGAGAAAGATTTTATTCACCAAGGCCCCAATTCTTCAATAATATCATTGTAATTAACTGATTCTTGTTTAATGTATAAAATATGAGTAAATCAAAATATTGATGTCTCATTATCTGCTTTTGATTTTCATGTATGGGTTTCAAAGAAGTTTTTTTCATATGAACAATTAAAGACTGTAGACATGACATTTCCCTGTGCTCCTCCTCTATCCACCATATCCCCACACCCCTGGCTCCCCACCTTCATCTGATCCTCTTTTCTTTCTCCTACTGGACTATGTCCAGAAGCCTATGTTGGTCATGTTGGCCACCTATGAACTCTGTGTTTTGGGGATCTAGTTGTGTGTTTGGAGACACTAGGCTTCTTGCCCCCATTCCTAGTTAAGTAGCTCATTTTGCCTACAAACTCCTCTTGCCCCATCCTCTGTTCCCAAGTCCATTTCCATCAATGCTTCCCTACTGTTCTTCCCACTTAATCCTGGCAAGGTTGTCCCTGCTCCCCTCTTCATGCTTTTTTTAGATCAATAGTCAGAGGGGAAGAGGATAGCAATGACAATTCAGTTCAACAGTAGCAGGGACTCATGATGTAAGCCAACAGCTTTTTTTACATTTCTACAACTCCTAAATTATATAATACAGTCCTTAGTATATGATACGACAATTTGTAGGTAAAACCTAAAAGAATACATAATGCAATTAAATTAAAATACAAAATCATTTTTTCTTGAGATCTTGGATACACTCTGTGTACATGCCTGGGCTAGTGGTGGAGAAAATAAATGACCTGAAGGTGGTAAATGAAAAAAAAGCCTTCCAGACTTGGAATGCCCTCTTTAGAACTCATGTGGTGTTTTTTGCTTCTTATAGTACTGTCCTGTTCCCAATGTCTGGAAGTCCAATTGGCATGCCTACCAGGGTCAATCTCTGTGTGTGTGCTGAGGAGTTTGCTACAGGGTAGAGATATATGTCTTGCTGACATGGAGACATGAGTGAAAGCCATTAGAGAGCAACCACTGTCCCTACAACAAAGAAAGGGTGGCTTAACCATCTGGCAGGCACAAAGTACAGCAAGAAGTTACAGTTACCATGGAGAAGAGCTTAAGTAAAACCTTGTGTCAGAGTGCTTAACCCTTGAAATACACCAATATACAACACAAAACAGACACACTGCTATGGCAGGAGACTTGCTTGGAGAGGGCATCTTTAGAGGAGAAGCATGCACTGAACCAGGTTATTTCTTGTCATTGTCACTGCCACTGTCACTTCCTCCTGATGTAGATGTATTAGTTCCCCAAAAGGACACAAAAAAGCTAGGAAATTGAGGGCATAGATGTCACAACTCCCTTGGTGCTGGTTCCAAAGGGAGGACAACAAAAAGAACACAGTTCATGGTAAGTATTTAATAAGATGAATAGATAAATGTAGAACTGTGACCTGTTCTACAATTATGTGACCTTAACCAGGTTGCTTCAGTTCTCTGAGACTCAGTCTCCTTATCTGTAATATGAGAGGAGTGGAATTCTCAGGTGCCTAACGTTCTATGTGAGTCAGGAAAAAAAAAAAAAGGAAGCCTAATCTTGACCATCATTTTGATGGAATGATTTCTTGAAATCCTGGTTTTTTCAATCTGGATCTAATGGTCCCTGCTGTTTGTGTCCCAGTTAGTTAATAAGCAGTAATTGTGAATCACACACTAACTTATAAAAATGTCACCCCAATGAAAATGTTAACTGAAGAAAAATGAAGTGACATTTAGGAAACATGAGTCAATAAACAGGGAAAATTATTTTGGTGCAAATGAATAGCTGTCACTTGAAATGAATAAGGTGAAAATCTTGATTATACTTGATTTCAGTGCTGGATTATCCAAAAGTTATACTCTTGGATATACCTCCTGCCTAGGATCCTTCTGACACCTTTAAAACACCCTTTTAGAGGAAGTAAAGTGCTAAACCTGGGTCCCTGCATGGATCTACTTACATATGGTGGGCTAGATAACTGGCTAAGGAGAGCTAGTAGTGTAATTTTAGGAGGAAGGCTCTGCCTTGTTCCCAAAAGCACTTGAAGAAATGACATAAATGTTCAGATAACATGCTGTTTCTTTGTCTCCTACAAGACCCTTCTGGTCATTTTAAATCTTAGGGGTAGAAATTAAACCTGTGATTTCATTGATATAGGGAACTCCCAGGAGAAAAAACTCCCTCCACTAGTGTAGGCCAGCACCTTCTTTTCAACTAATAGTCTTAGAGAATTGCCTTGGAACATTACTAGCTTAAGTGACTTGCCTAGCATCACATAACATAGTCAAAATAAGTAAGAATGGAATCTTGAACCCACCTTCCTGACTTTGAGGCAAGCTCTTTATCCACCACAGCATACTGCCATTCTTTTTTGCATTTTGGTATGACATGGCAAATCCAATCTTTAAATATTAAAATTTAAATACTAAAAAACAACTGGTATATAAATTAATAGGACAAGAAGGTTTTTTTTTTATTACAGAGTCATTTTTTTAAAAAAAGAAATCTTTTCAATATAATGCCATGATTTTTTTTCTTTTTAAACATTACAAATGAAAAGACATATACATACAAAGGTACAGCAAAGATAAGGATGAATTTTGTCCTTAGAGTAGAGTCCCAAAGAGACTTAAGCCACTGTTGCCAGACCAATGATCTGTGTTACAGCTGGATTTACTATTAGTCTGGGAACTCATGCCAGAAAAGATAAGACAACCCCCAGTTTCCTTCATCTGTCCCCAACCAGGTTGATGGGCAAAAAAGTAATTAAAATACTGCCTGTTTTTGAACTTTGGGCAATGTTCATTTGTTTGTTTTCTGAACTTTCTGAATTACATACCTCTTATTTGTTGGCATTACATCAAAAGGAATCGAAACAAGTTTGTTTCGTTCATTTTCAATAACTTTGTATCACAACTCTCACCCATCAACTATCTTAATGAAATTCTGCTGGCAGTTAAACTAGATTTTATGGCTCAATTAGGGGCTAACCAGCAGCATTCATCAGCCTATATATCTTTTTTGACTCTTCATTAATGTTAAAAAGCAGTTTATTATCAAAAGGATTGCATTATTGTGGTCCAGTGTGTGTTTTTCCTTCTGTTCGGCCATACTCATTGCTCTTTTCTAATGTGCTTAACACAGTTCCTGGCACATAGTAGGCACTTGCTTAATCCCTTCCATTCTGGATTCAGAGCGCAGATTCTTCTTCTTTTTTTTACATAGCCAATGGGGGAATTTGTTTTATTTCACTATATATGTTTGTAATAGGGGTTTTGTTTTTATTTCTCACTGGGGGTATGGAGAGGTAAGAAGGAGAAAAGAAGGATTAATTTGATTTTTAAAATTATTTTAAAAATAAAAAGCAAAGAATCGTCCTTTAAAAACAAAACTGATATTTTCCCTACTGCAAACTCTGTATCTTCAATTTAATAAACCATAACATTTTCAAATTTTATTCTGCTAACTAGCCAGGAAGAGTTCACAGTTCATATAAAAAATTGTAATATAGGACAGCTTAGATAACAGACAAATATTATTACAGAATACATGGAGGGGAGTAAGGTGTAAGGGGAAGGGGTCAGATTATGAAGGGCTTAAAAAAAACCCCAGAAGATTTTATATTTGAACCTGGCCATAGTAGGGAGCCACTGGAATTGATTGAATTGGGGTATCATATGGTCATACCTGAGCTATCGGAATATCATTACAGTAATTAGATTAAAACAGTCCTGCTCTCAAGAATTTCACATTCTAATGGAATGTGTATGCTTGATAAAAATAAGATATCAAACTTTCAGTCAGTTAACAAGACTTCATTAAGTACCTGCTATGTGCCAGTTGCAGAAGTAGATAAAGAAGGGGAAAAAAGGACTAAGATATATGTGTATATGTCAGGGAAATAGAAATAAACAACCACATAAAGGTACAGCAAAGATGAGGACAAATTTTGTCCTTTCTTCTCTGGTAAAGTGATATTGAGTCATTTCCTTCCCAAGTCCAAGTCTATGTGATAAATTTTTGTTAATTGGAATTACATCTATTTTTTAAAATGAAAATTACTGCAATTATCTGTCTCGACCTCTACCCCTTGGAATAGTTCATTCTCATAGTTCTCTTTCTTCTGCATTCAAAAATTTATATACAAAGATTTAAAATTTAAAAAAAAGAAAATATGCAATGTTTCTTTCATTTGCACAGAGATAATTCATCATTCATGGATGGGGAAATATCCTGAGTGTGGAAACCCAAGTCTTATAGTGTAGGGGGCAGGGAGGAGAGAAGAAGGGAATGGAGAGAGAGGGAAAGAGAAGAGAACTTTTCATTCATAAATATGTAAATATGGAGAGAGCCAATGTTCACTAGCTCACAAGTTCCACAGTTGGCATGAAGCACAGTAGTTCACAGTTCTCAACAGACTCTGGTAATGATGAGCATGAAGTCTTCTCAGTACATGGTTCATCAGCAGTTCCTCAGTGTTGCTCATGTCTTATCCCTGGAAGTCCTAATAATAATAGTGATAATAGCAATAGCCAGTATTTATGCAGTACTTTAAAATTTACAAAGCAAGGGTGGCTAGGTGGCACAGGGAATAGAACACTGGTCCTGGAATCAAGAGGACCTGAGTTCAAATCCAGACTCAGACACTTAACACAAACTAACCATGTGACCTTGGCCAAGTCACTTAACCCCAATTGCCCTGCCCTCCACATTCCAAAAACAAACAAACAAACAAATCAAAATTTACAAAGCATTTTACATATGTTATCTCATTTGAACCTCCCAACCCTGTGAGGTAGGTTAATATTATAATACCCATTTTGCAGATGAGGATACTGAGGCTAAAGTCAGTTAAGTGACTTGGCAAGGGCCACAAAGTTAGTAGGTGTCTGAGACAGGATTCAAACCCAGGTCTTCCTGTCTCCAAATCATCCATTTCATCACCTTGAGGAGAGGTTATAATTTATAGCCACTTCCCCTTTAATCTTGTCTGTCACGGAGGGGTTAGCATGAACTAAGGAGCAATCTCATTTATAGCAGGAAATTGAATTTGCTCTGTCTAATCCTCTCTGAATCACCCTGGGTGTATGGAGAGATTCAGAGAGAGTGAAAACAAAACAAAATTTTCCAAGACTTCATATAAGTACCAAGAGTATATATATATATCGTGTGTATGTGTGTTTCCTTCAACACTTAGCACAGTGTCCTGCACACAGTAAATACTTGAAGATGCCTGATAAATGAATAAGTGTATATATTATCCACTGGCATCAGTTCCAAAGACCATATTGATACAGTGAGTATGTCCAAGCATTATCCAGGCTCCTTGTTTCCCCACTGACATAATCCTTTGTTCATTGAGGATATGTGGTAAGAGCAACATGTAATAATAATAATAATAATAAGAAGAAGAAGAAGAAGAAGAAGAAGAAGTAGCATTTATATAGTGTTTTAAGGTTTGCAAAGTGCTTTCCAGAAATTTACCATTTGATCTTCACAACAACCCTAGGAGGTAGCTGCTCTTGTTATCCTGATTTTACAGATGATAAAACAAACAGACAGAAGTCACTTGCTCAGGACTGTGCTGCTATTATTCATCTTATGCTGGGTTTGAACTCAGATTTTCCTAATTCTAGTCTAGTACTCAATCCACTGTGCTACAGAGTTGCCTGCCTCCACATAGGCTAGATTTGTCTTCCCCTGAACGAAGAGTAATAAAAACTTCCTTGAGGCTTAATTAGTCTAAGGGCCTGAGTCTTTAACCATTAATGGTTTCCTATCAGCTTAAAGTTAAAAGCACAGCACATGAAGAGTCAAGAGATCCTCAGACTTGACACATGCTTCAGAATAGTTACTGTAGCAAATATAAAAGTAAAGGAGTTGCACTCAAGTAAACCAATGCTGTATCTTTGCTAAATATTCTTTCCATGCTATTGTTGAGTTGACCTCCTTTTGTTAAATAAGAGATGGTCTGTGAATGTCTCATTTCATTCTAATCCTGAACCTGTACCACTAGTTGAGCTTAGTTAGGCCTGGTCCAGAATAGGATGTCTTCTTGATAAGGTGTAGACCTGCCTTTTTCCTGAGTTGCCTTTATCATTTATTGATGATTGATTGATAATTGATGTTTAATGATTCCTGGACAAGTAAAGGAGTTTATATATCATGAATCAAGGGGAGCCAGAACCAAGGAGTCATAATGCATAAAATCAGTGTGGAGTAACAAACTTGAACCTTGACCTTCATTGGTATTGCAGATTACAAAGTCATTGCATTTCCAGAGAAAAAATAGATTTATTCTGTAGTGATCTCAAATGTTTTGCTCTTCAAGGGGAGTCCTGCCCAGTGTAGTACAAGTCTGATATATTTTATATGTTCCTGGGATGCAGAGGTCTCTTGAAGAGGAAAAGTGGGATTCTTTTGACTATTTGGGAATATAGTTGCTAGTCCTTTTTGGATTAAATAAATTCTGTCCTATATTAGGTATCTCATTAGCCTTGATAGCCTTTTAGACTGAGTACAGGCATCGGAGGATTTTTTTTTTCTTTTATACAGAGACATAGATGTAAACTAAATTCTGATGTTTCTGAGAGAAACCCTGGCTAGGGGCAAAGTGAGCCAAATTATTATTTTTCTCAGGCAAAACCTTAAACAGGGCATGAGCCAAAGAAATTTTATCAAGAAAGCTGCCAAGTTTCAACCTACTCCCTGTTAACCAAGAGCTTTGGTTCTGAGCCACAGGTATTTAGATAGTGTTTACATGATCAGTCCAGTCTTCTTATTGTTCCTGGAACACGCCAAGCACATTTCTAATGTGGTTTCTCCTATCTAACATTCCCTACCCAACTTCTATCCTTGCCTTTTCAAGTAAAACAATGCCAATCCTCCAGAGATAAACTCCATAAAATCTTTTCCATAGGACTTTGCCTAAGTAATCTAGCCCACAGCGATTTCACCTGAGCTGCATTAGGGCATATTCTCTACACTGCTCAAAGCACAAATAATGTACTATTTCCTAATGGTTTTTTTTAAATTTTCAAATATATGTGTATATGTGTATGAGGTTGTTATATCCTCAACTCAAAAGATACTACATGCCCACTATGTGCAAAACATAGTACCAGACATTGTGAATCCAAAGACAAAAACAAAAGGATCCCTGTCCTTAAAGAGCATACATTTTATTTAGAGTATGTGAGATCTAGGACTCTCTTGCTCTTTCACGGGCTCCAAAAAAACTACTCTCTTCCCTTCCTCCCCCACCCCAGGGAATTGATCTATACCAGTGAGGAGAGAGTTCCATATCAGTGGGCTTTGGGGCCTGGTTTACATTCCTAAGTTTAAAGTAATGTGAAGAGGGAGAGAAAGCTAACAACTTGGGAGGTCAGGAAAGTCTCCATACTTGAAGTAGCATTTGAACGGAATGTTAAAAGAAGATAAAGATTCTTCTTAAGAGGTAGAAAGGCTAAGAGTGAAAATAGTTAAGGTATAGAGGACAACAGCAGGGCAGTAGTCATCCCCTTTACAAACTAGAGCATCCAATACACTAGGGAAGCTTACCTCTCCACATCAGGGCCAAGACTCAGGAAAAACTGAGTTCAAATTCAGCCTCAGACATTTACTGAGAGACCCTGGGCAAGTCACTTGACCTCTGACTGCCTCTGTTTATCCAATAGTAAAATGAGAATAAAATTATCACCTACCTCTCAGATAATTGTGAGACTCAAATGAAATATTTGTAAATCACTTAGCACAGTGGTTGGCATACAGTAGGTGCTTAATAAATGCTTGTTCCCTTCCCACTTCTGACATACCAGGGCAGTCCTTTGGACAAAGCAAGCCCACACCTTCACCTTTGTGGTATAGAAAGAATATGGGGATAGAGATAATGGGAATGAGAGACTGTATGATAAAGCCCAGGGTCATAGGTCTTATGGGGGAAGGGCAGAGTTGTACTTAGACTAACCTAATTGATTTGACATTTCTGATGTCACAGGAAGGCAGGTGTTGAGGACTGGACCAAAGAAGCTCTGCCCATACCTATGGAAGCCACAGCCTACTCCCCTCCTCCAAGAAACAAAAGGACATTAAGATTTCCAACACAGAAATTTCCCAAAAAGGTAGGGAGGTATTAGGAATAAGGGGACATGTCTACAGCAGAGATAGTCTGGGACTGCAAGAAAAACTAGGCCCAAGAAACCAGAATGATTTTTTTCTTTTTGCATTGTCACTGTACTTCACACAAATGCCAAAACAAATTACCTAAGGCATAGATCCAATCATGAAATTCTCCTGCTCAGACACTTTCTGTCACTCCCAATTGTCTATGGGATAAAATACAATTTCCTTAGCCTGGCATTAAAGTCCTTCATAACTTGGCTCTAATTTAGTTGTCCAGGTTTGTTTCACATTATCGCCCTTCATTCACTTTGAAAGAAAAGATTATTTCTCTCAAATTAATAATTAAGTATTGTATTGAGACCAAAGTTTTCCTTCTTTTCTCCTTCCTCATCCAGAAATCAACCAGTGTGGGAAATCTTAGGCAAAGACTTACCCAGGTCAAGATCTAATCAGACAATAAAAGAAATCATAAGTTTGGACCAATGGAAGGATTCCTACCCATTGTATTTACTTAGACAGTTCTGGGAAAATGTGTAGCCTCCCTTTTGTCAGAGAGGTGATATGGGAATTGATAAGTTTCTTTGACCAAGACTTGAATGATCCAAATCACATACCTCATTC
Source organism: Pseudocheirus occidentalis (assembly GCA_028646575.1). NCBI lineage: Eukaryota > Metazoa > Chordata > Mammalia > Diprotodontia > Pseudocheiridae > Pseudocheirus > Pseudocheirus occidentalis. The sequence goes on from JAQQSW010000073.1 coordinate 84,276, forward strand.
AAGATCCTCTCTGTAACATAGCCCACCTTCCATTTTAGTATTGATTGCCACCCTCTGGAACACTCACTCTTCCAAGGGTATATAAACTGTGAGCCCACCACCATGAGAGGTCTCTGGCATTTAAGAGTGCCACTGACCTCTTTCTATTAATAAACATACTAGCCTTCTTAATAAAATGAGTAAATTACCCCAAAACTATGTCTTTTGTACTTTTTAAACACCACAGTTTTACATTCCAGTCAAACTCAATTCTTACCCTTACTCAATTTTGTTCTCATTTCCACCTTCTATGTGTTTGCTCACGCTGAGCTGGGATTGTATGCTCACCTTATCTTTCTCTCCCTGAAAAACTCAGCTCATTCATTACCTCCCCCATCAATCCTTCCATGGTGGCCTCCAAGTGACAGCATTAGCTCCTTCCTCAAATTAATAATAAAATACTAAATACTTAATAAAACTATACATCTCTGAAGTTTGATTCATATATAATGCTATCTTATATTGTTCTTTATATATTGAAATATTTACTGCTGTTGATGCTTAACAAAAAAGAAAATTTACATTACAAAATGTTAACAACAAAAAAAAAGATTTTTCAAAATTTTTCTGTCCCTAAAGGCATTGTGGTATAGAGATGATCTTGGGTCCTTAAAGACCTTAGTCAACAAGCATTTCTTTAATACCCATTATGCTGGTGAAGTACAAGTTCTGGGAGAATATGTCGAGTTATTCTGTTGTGTGAGGACTAGCCCAAGGAAGCAATAGGAACTGAGTGATAGAAGTGAAAACTTCTCAGACTATACTCTAAAATCTAGTAAGGCTTTTCTTGGAAAACAGGCCCAAGTTCCCCTTCACCAGAAATCACATGATTTACAAGGACTCAAAACAGAGCAGTAGAGTCACCCCTCTTCTCAGTGACACCTTAGCATAAGATATGCCAAATAAGGACAGAAGTGCTTTCTCAAATGTACATTGGGTAGTCTTCTGTTTCCTTGTTCTGGTACTTGAGGTATATTACCACCCTTAGATTATACACCTAACTTCAAGCCAGTGGAAGAAAAGGGTCAGGAGGGGGTGGGGGGAATTCTTCGTTAAAGCTTTTTAACTTCCCCATTTCCTTTTGTAAATTGCTTCTCCTCCCTGACCATTTGCCAGGAGGGTGGCCCTTTCTCGAGATCATAATGTAAGGGATAATTTATAGTGAAGTTTCCCCATTCTGAAAAATCAAATCTAGAATAGCTTCAGTATTTATTAGGCCTAGGTTTAGGTCACCTGACCTTCAAGCACTCTGGGGCTTAAAGCAATGGAGACCCTCCCCCAGAATCAACTCAGCAGAAGATAGGCCAAATAAGGTTAAGACTGCTTTCATTGGACACCCACGTGTTTCCGGGTCCTTTGTCTCAGAGAGATTCCCACACTTAGGTTATGGGTCAGACCCCCTACCAATAAGAGTGAAGGCCAGTTGGGGGGGTTGGGTTTTCTGCATTAAAAGATTATATAACCATGGGCTGGCTTCTACCTGTTGCTCTCTCCCTGCTGCCATGTGGTCGACAGGGGCAGAGTCCTTTCTCATGAGAAAGAATAAAGACCTTTTCTGACCTTAGATTCAGACTCTGAACTCTTTCATCTCACACAGTTATAAACCATTCTTTTCTGCTTCCTACCTTGCAAAGCCTCTGAATATTAATTGGGTAAGGATCTCTGTTGCACAGAATTTTGGGGTGCACACAGAACTCAATCAGAAGGGATCATACATTTTTTACCCCATCAACAGAAAAATATCATATAATTGAATGCTGTTCTTGGAAGGGAAGGACTTAGCAGGAAAATATAGAAAAGTTCCATTTAAACTAACTACATAATGTACAAAATACTTGGGACTCTGCCTGCCAAGATATACATAAGATTTATATGAATACAACTATGAAGCACTAGTTATAGACATAAAGACAGACTTAAATAATTAGAGAAATGTTAATTGTTCATGGACAGATGGAGGAGTCAATATAATGAAAATGGACTGCTGCTTAAATCAATTTACTTATTCAGTGCCATACAGCTCAAACTATCAAAGTATTAGTTTATAGAATTTGAAAAAAAAAAAGACATCTGGAGGCAAAAAAAAAAAAAAAGGTCAAGAATCTCAAGGGAAATAATGAAAAAAGTGAGAAGTGGTTCTAGCAGTACCAGATCTCAAACTGTACTACAATGTAGCAATTCTCAAGACTGTTATTTAGGGAAAATATCTTTGTATCTACTGCTCCTAGCATAGTGCCCTCCTTATACATAGTAGGCACAAATATTTGCTGAATTAAATTGAAGTGAATCTGTTTCTGTTTGATTTGTGTTTGGTGAAGGGAGATCATATGACTGTGAAATCTGATTTTTGGTTTTTTGAAGTATTCAAACAATCTGGAATGCTTATGTACAGGATGGGTTAAAGACAGGAAAGATAAAAGGCTAGTAGCATCTACAATTCAGCTTCCATCCCTCTGCTCAAACCAGCCCCTCACACAGACACACAATCAAAGAATCAAAGATTAGTCTCTTCTAAAAATATTTGAGAAAATATTCCACTCCATAATTTGCTTTCTAACCATTTGTAAGGAAAAGTTAAAAGATTAGCTGCTAAAGAGTTTCCTTCACTCTCATATTTAAGAGTTGACTTTGCATGATTTTAACACTATATTTAATCAGGTTGTCCATTCAGTACTTTTGAATCCCTCAAGACTTGAAAAGTTACTTTTAAATGTCATTACAACTTCATGAATTCTTAATCACTACTTAATCACTCAGGAGGCCGGGGAATTCCCAGAGACAAGCTATTTAGGCAGTATTCAGGGTTGGTTGACTTTTCCTTTCTTTTTTATTGACATTTTAAAAAATAATGCTCCCATTTTCCAGTGACCTGCTCCAACTTCCCTCTTTCCAAACTAGGTGACCTCTCTGCCTTGTAACAAAGTCATAGAGCAAACTGAATCAATACGCTGACCATATCTGAAACTTTGTCTCATTTTGTATCTGTAGTCAATCCTCCACCTCTCTGCTGAAGTCACGATTGGTGACCAAATTTACTGGAGTTCTGCAGTCTTCTGCAAATGTCCTTACAATGTTGATTTCCTTTACATTATGGGAGACATAGTGTCAATTGGTTTTCCTGGTTCTCCTTTTAACACAAAAGTGGAAATTATTCTATAGATTATTACTACTATTGGCTAGCATTTACAAAACACCTTAAGATTTACAAAACACAACAGCCCTGGGAGGTACCATCCTCATCTTCATTTTATAGATAAAGGCAAGGAGACAGATAATGGTTAAGTGACTTGTCCAGGGTCACACAGCTAGTAAATGTCTGAAACTGGCTTTGAACTCAGATCTTCCAGGTTCAACACTCTGTCCCTTGTGTTACCTAACTACCTCTAGGTTAATGATGCTATCTGAGGTAGTTCATTTCCAAAGAAAAGGCCTTAGAGATCATGTAATCTGTTTGTTTTACAGATAGACAGAGGGTAGAGCTAATGTGTTTATGGGCAGGATATGATCCCAAGTCTTCTTTCTCCAAATCCGGTTCAGTTTTGGTAATATCAAGATCTTCTGATTCCCAGTCTTAGAACTCTCCATAATACACTGCCTCCCAGAACAGAAGAGAATAGAATATACCCAGATCAAACTTGGTTTTTACTCAAAAGAATTAACTAGTGCTATAGCCATAAATGCTTTGGTCTTGTTTTTGTTTTTTGTGGTTTGTTTTTTGTTTTGTTTTGGTTTACTTTTTTGGTACAGAGCATAATGGAGGGGAGGGGTGATATTTTGCAAGATTATGGTAATTTTGCTGACTTCGCTGTATTTCCAATAATCCACAAACTAATGCTTGCCTATTCTCTAGTTGAGATATTTCATTGCCAAGTGGACAAAGAGAAAACTTTACAGTCAGTAAGACCTGAGTTCAAGTCTTGCTTCTGACTTACGTTGATTAAGTTATCCTGAGCAAATCACATCTCATTTTTCTATGCCCCAAGCAATTCTCAAAGATTATAAATTGAAGAGTAATTGCTATTCTTCATTGGTAAAAGGAGTTTCCTTCACTAGGAGTTCCCGACACCCATGATATTACAAATCTGGGCAAAAAAATTCTCCAGATGATGGTTTTGAAGTTTGTTTTGTTTTTTGATACTGACCTGTGCCCATGTAGATAATTCCCAAATTAGACACTCCCAACAATGATGCAGCTTGGCAACTGGTCTATAACTCCTAGTCTTAGAGAATCAATTTGCCCATGGTTATACAGCTCATATGTTTCAGAGGCAGCACTTGAATCCTTTTCTGACTCCAAGGCTTGATCTCTATGTTATGATAATGTAAATCATGGACTGTTACTGTTTTAGAAGATTCACAAGTAGAACTAATTCAAAGAGTAATGTAAAGCTATACGGTTACTGCCCCAGCACTGATCTGGACTCAGACGGTTTGGGTGTGACCTTGGGCAAGTTACTTTCCCTCTGTGAGCTTCAGTTTCTTGATAGGTAAAATAGGAGATTAGACTAAATTATCTCTAAGGTCCCTTCCAATACTAAATTCATTATCCTATTGTTTTTATTTACATGGCATAAAAGGCATCATAAAAGACATGTGTGACTAGAAAAGTAGGTCGGACAATCTTGTAGCAAGAGTGAAGGATAGGATACTGGAGTGCTGCATTAGTAATCAAGACATACGAAAACAACAAGAGGAAAACACACAGCTCATTGGTCACATGCTCTCTGGAGAACTGATGGAAAGACATTGAATCACAGAATGGACAATTTTGATTACATAAAATTGAATACCTTTTGAACAAATCAATACAACTAGAATTTGAAGAGAAGAATTAATTGCAGCAAATCGCTCTGATAAATTATGATGAGAATTGATACAAATATAGAATAAGAACTACCCCCAATGAATAAGTGATCAAAGGATATAAAAAGATAATTTTCAAAAGAGTAAATGCCAGAGATCAAAAGTTATATAAAAGAATTCAAATCACTAATCATAAGATAAATGCATATTAAAGCAAAAGCTGAGGCTTCACATCACATCCTTCAAATTGACAAAGGTGACAAATGGCCAAAAAAATATACGACATAATGTCCAAGGGACCACAAGAAGACATACATTTAATGAACTATCAGTGGACTTATAAACTGATCCAACAATTCTGGAGAAAAAAATTGAATTATATTTTTAAAAGGTCATTAAATTGTAAATACTTTTTGACCCAGTGATACCACTATACTACAAGGAAGCCAAAGGTTCAGGGAAAGGTGTCATATATCCAAAATATAACCGCCCTTTTTATAATGTGTTCAGTAGTTTTTTAGTCACGTCTGACTCTTTGTGACCCCAGTTGGGTTTTTCTTGGCAAAGGTGCTAAGAGTGGGAAGCAAATGGGGTTAAACAACTTGCCCAAGGTCACACAGCAAGTGTTTCAGATCATATCTGAATTCAGGTCCCCCTGACTCCAGGGCCAGCATTACATCCAGTGCACCACCTAGCTGTGTGTGCACTTTTTATAAATCAAAGTTCTATAAGGCCACACAGGAGAGTAGGGAGAATGGGGATGAGAGAGGGGATGACGGAGGGGAGGGCAGGGTCTGG
>JAQQSW010000073.1:90415-115002 GCA_028646575.1 Pseudocheirus occidentalis
CTGCTAGAAAGCTAGAGGGGTGTTGGAGGAAGGCATAAAAGAGAACAGATTGTGGGAGGAGTCTTACAGTGGGATCAATGTTCTGGGCTGGGGGGTAGGGGCAAAAAGGGGAGAAAATTTGTAACTCAAAACCTTGTGGAAATAATGATGTAACCAAGAAAATAAATTAAAATTAAAAAAAAGTTTCGCATTTTCAATTTGCACATCTTTGCTTTTTAGATGTGTTTCTTGTATACAAGAGATTGTTGAATTGTATTTCCTTATGCATTCTGCCACTCTTTTTTATTTTATTATATAATTTAATCCATTCACATTTAAAGTTGTGATTGGTAGACTGGTATTTTCCTCATTTACTTCCTTAGAGTTGCTTTTTAAAATCTTTTATCTTCCTACTTTGTCCCTATGATTAGTTCTACTTTAATGCTAATCTATTCCCACAGACCCTTTCCTCCTTCACTCCTATTTGTCTATTCTTTTCAAAGTTTTTTTATTGTGCTTAAGTTGTCTTCCTTCTCATTTATTATTTCTCCCTTTCATGCTTTCTCTTCTCTGTTCGATTATTCAATTACATAAAAAATCTTCCCTTTCCTCCTCTCATGATTCCTTTTAATTTTAGTAATTTTCTTTTACAGTACCCCTTTCTAAGAACTTTGCCTGCATTTTGGCCTTATTATTCATTTTCCCTTCTAATCTATTCTACGAATTTTATTTATGATTCATTGGCTATGTCCTCATGTCTCAGATTTTCCTTCTTTATTTTCTTTGTTTCCCTTATAGAGTTAAAGCTTCTAATCTCTCTCTTCTAAGCAATTTCTATGTTGTCTTTTTAGATCTGACCTTGTTTTCACTCCCCCTCTTTGTGCCACATAGTACTTAGCACATAGTAAATCCTTAATAAATATATTTCATTCATTCACTTATTCATGCATGCATGCATTTTTAGAAATATTAATTTGTGACAGAAACAATGTTAGGTAGAAATAGCTCCATGTGGCAAAAATTACCCTGTGTGCAAATTGCATATCTTTGCCCTACCACCCAACTCTCATCAAGATAAATTTCCTACATGAAGGTTATGTCTTCTTATCTCTGGTTCTGTATCACTCTAACCCCTAACCTTCTGGGTGTCAGATGCCCCTAGGAACTTACACATTCCTTGTCCTGAGGCAGGATGCTATTTATAGAGGGATAACATTTTCTCAGAAAATGTGGTCTCTTAGTGAGCTGATTCTTCTTAGACTAAATACCATGAAGTCTTCCTTTTCCATCATGGACACACATCTCCTCTGCCATGGGAATACTCTTTGTCATAACTTCCTAATCCTATCTGGGTCAAGACCCCGCTCTACTTCTAGTACTCAAAGCCCAGTTCCTGTCCTTTGCTGCCTTCCTTCCAACTTCTTGCAGACCCCAGCCCCCAATTCTTGCCAGAAGACTATAGGCATCACCATCCCATCACTGTTTACATGGATTCGGAAGGGGTATGTCACCTGTTCTCTCAGGTCCCTCATTTCTCCCCACCCCCTCCACTTATGTAACCTTTCACTGAGCAGTTCCTTTGCACATGTAACCTCAGTCCCAAGCCCATTCATATGGACTCTCTCTTTATTGTGGAGAGGAATGCCCTGACTTGTATGAGGCAGAGCAGAGTTGAGAACTTAAGTTCTCAGCCAGTCTTCTTTTGGGTCTATTCAAGGGAAGTCCCTTTTGGGACTTTTCATGGTGAGTCCCTTTTGGGGACTCATTAAGCTTCAAGTCTACTTCAAGTGTAGCATCACTACTGGTGCTTCTGGCTTCCAGCTCTGAGAGAGAAAATGTAAAAGGCCTACTCCACTTCAGGTTGCTAAAAGAAAAGACTGTGGGAAGACATTAGAGGAGCTGGCAGTATCCATCATGTCTCTATCCCAGTTTGCTACACTAGAAACTGGGGTGTTTTCCCTTGGGTGAGATGCAGTACCCTCTTAGTGGAGCTGAGTTATCTCACTCCCAATGGGAGAGCTCCTTCATTCTATTTTGTCTGGTATACATTCTCCTATGTGTATTTTCTCTGGTTTTCTGTACTTTTACTGATTTGGATAAATGGATTTCTTTGCTAATCTCCATGTATGTTCATTGTGGAACTGGCATTTGGTGGAAAAGGAATTTTCTTGAATTGTTTTGATTATGGAAAAGGAGCCACTCCCAAAGAAATCATACAAATGGGAAAAGGACCCATATGTACAGAAATATTCATAGCAGTTCTTTTTGTGGTGGCAAAGAATTGGAAATCAAGGGAATATTCACCAAGTGAGGAATAGCTGAACACGTTATGGTATATGAAGGTAATGGAATACTATTGTGCTGTAAGAAATGATGAGCAGATGGACTTCAGAATAACCTGGAAAGACTTATATGAACTGATGTTGAGTGAGGGGAGTAGAACCAGGAGATTAATTACACACTATTACAGACACATTGCATCTGTGATGACTAACTTTGATAGACTTGACTCCTCTCAGCAATACAAGGTTCCAAGACAATTCTAAAAGACTCATGTTGGAAAAAGCTATCTATATACAGAAAAAGAATTACAAAGCCTGAATGCAGATGGAACAAGCTATTTGCTTCCTCTTTTCTTTTTCGTTTTGTTTTGTCTTTCTCGTGGTTCATTCAATTAGTTATAATTCTTCTTTACAATATGACTACAGTGAAAATATATTTAATGTGAAGATATATGTAGAACCTATATCAGATTGTGTGCTATCTTGGGGAAGGGGAAGAAGAGAGAAGAGCAGAAAATCTGGAACTCAAAAGCTTTGTAGAACTAAATATTGTAAACTAAAAATTAATTAATTGTTTAATTTTTTAAAAAAGAACGTAAGTTCCATAAGGACAGGGGCAGCTTCACTTTTATATTTATATGTTTAGTGCCTGGCATCATATTTCATATATAGTATGCCTTTAATACAGTGGTTCTCAACCTTCCTAATGCAGCGACCCTTCCTCATGTTGTGGTGACCCCCAACCATAAAATTATTTTTGTTGCTACTTCATAACTGTAATTTTGCTTCTGTTATGAATCATAATGTAAATATCTGATATGCAGGATGTATTTTCATTGTTACAAACTGAATACAACCCACAGGTTGAGAACCACTGCTTTAATAAATACTTATTGAATTTTTTTTAAAAGAAAAGAAGCCATATGATTGTATACTTGTGATGATGCCTATAAGCATAATATTACTACAGTGGAGCTGACAGATACAGGGGAATTTAAGACACAAGTTCAGTAGCTACGTGGCACAGTGTATAAAGTGCCAGACCTGAGGTTAGGAAGACTCATCTTCCTGAGTTCAAATCTGGCCTCAGACACTTAGTAGCTGTGTGATCCTGGACAAGTCACTTTCCCTTGTTTGCCGCAGTTTCCTCATCTATAAAACACATAACCATTAGAAAATAAACCCTTTTATCTGAGCCACTAGTAAATAGAAATCAGAAGAGCTACACAGATGAGAATATAGCAGACAATAACTAGAATGAATGAACTCTCCCCCAGGAATAAGATATCTCCGTTTAACCGAGAGAGAGTTCCAAATTTCACCCAAGAAGAAATTCACTGAAGTTTCTAGTATAGTAAGTAGGCACAGAGCACAGAGTGATCAATCTCCGTCGTTGAAGATAGTCTTATATAAATGGGCTTTAGCTCCTAATGACGTTACTTCCCCAGACCAAAACTTTTTTGAAGTCCCTTCCAAAAATCACCTGCAGCAAACTTGAAACTTGTAACTTTACAACAAAAACACGGTCAACAGTGCTTTAAAACAACATGGGTTGTTTTTCCTGGCATCCCAGAAAACCCACCTATGGTACCACTGAAACCAAAATAAAACAAATGAACATTAACAGCATACACAATAGACATGACTACAGAGTACCGCTTTAGACAGTATTGCAGTAACAACATGCTTAACTACATGCATGATATAAAACATGCACATTTCAAACATACATGCTTAACAATAGTACATATCAATTATAAACAAAGCATGGCTAACAAATAAGTCAAAGCTAGCTAGTTGCAACAATAACACTAACATCAGGCCCATGAAAATACAGCTTGTCCATAAGTATTAGTTTATACACAAAACAATGAACAGACCTTGCTATAACAGGAACTTAAGAAAAACATCTCCAAATGAACTAAGCAGCAAAAATAAGATATGAGCATACTCAAATATATAATTCACATATATGATAATAATTCAGTTATATGCAAGGCAGATTTCATGTGGGTAATCTCTAATATCGTTGCTTCAATATATGTATAACCATATTTTCAGTTTTACCTGTGATATCATAACTTAGCCTTGTGATTGGTCTCAGGGGTCTAGTCTCTTATCAGGATCATTAGAGGCTTGTATATCCATATCTGGGCTCACAACAGTGGCAAGTAGGTTATCAATATGTTCATACCCTGTGGTATGTACCCTCAGAGTCTCTTGAGCAGTTTGGTGCAGGAAGGGAGTTGCCTCTGGTTCAGTTCTCCTGATACATGACTTTCTGTGTCCATATCTGAGTCAAAAGGTCCTTGTACAACAGATGGATAGTCTATTTTTCTCAGTCCTCTCCATCTGCTCTCCATCCAAAGTCCCACCAATCCTCCCATGGACAAGAAGCTGTGCTAAATAGTTAGCAGGGCCCCTTCCATTCTCAAGGGCTATTCTGCCAACTGACAAGTTGCCCAGTCTTTCAATAATTTTGTATGTCTTAATTTTCCATCAGTCAGCTTCAGAGTCATTTAAATTCCAAGGTTTCTCAGCAGAATTTTTACCTCTTTGTTGCTTGAAATATCCTGCTAGAATTTTGAAAAGACCAGACACAGTTCCAAACTGTGCTGACCTGGTGAGTATTGGAGGGTCCAGACATACTGGAGCCACAGTGTCCGTTTTTCCATGAAGCAGATCCGAAGAAACCTATCCTGTTTTTTCTCTAATACTGCACAACACAAAGAAGAAAAGCATGTTGAATTCCTCATCATTTTAAAGCAACATATACAGATGTTGATACAGATTGGCACTATGGGTCCTGAGAATGCAGGCAAAATTGGCCTGTGAAGTCTGAGCTAGAGCATAGTATATCTGACCTTCATCTATCAGATGTCATTATAGCTATGTAGATACAGAAACTGTTGTCCACAATGTCTGAGGTGAGACAGGAACTCCTAATACAAAAGGTTCGTTTTCATCAAGCCCCAAGCCTTCTCAAAAGTACAGCAGGGAAACAGTACCACCAGTGCTGAGCTACACGTACAGTCCTGGAAACAATCAGAGGAGATATGGTACAGTCCACACTTCTATTCTCCTTAGCAAAGTAGAGGACCAAGTGAATGGAGGGCATGAAAACCTGACATAACAATACTTCCACAGGTAATCATTACCCATCTTCTCTTGTAATTACCGATTAGACGTCTATACTTATGGATGCACTAGCAAAAAGAACGCAGCATTGTTATGCAGAAGTTAAAATCTTCTCTGATACAGCTTCAGGAAACCAGGGCAAGGCTGGGGGAGGAGACCATCCTTGGCCCTGAGGACAGTCACCTGGCCATACATCAGTGAGGCTATTCACTGCTACTGCAGCTGTGATCTCAGGCTCTCTGTCAGTCTCATCACTTTGTGTGGCTCAGGGACATTCCAAAGTTTCAGGCCTGCTCTTGCCTGTCCAATCCATATTTCCCATTATTGCTCTGTTGAAGGAGCCTTACTCATAGATGAAATGGAATTGCTGAATTTATTTATGACATTCATTTCCTACATCAGAATGTCTCTTTTGATTAGATTACTGCTTTAAGTAATTCTTTATCTTTAGAAGTTGGGATAGTATAAAATTCCAAGGAATTTCAATTCCTCAGGCATATCTGATAGCCAAAATTATCAAGCATGACCCCCCCCAAATTTACTGGATTATTTCACCTGCCTCACTACACCTAACACTAGTGACCTTAAAATACATTTTTCAAATCCTTTTGCCCTGCCCAATCTCCTTAAAATGATCTGATTCTTAAAGCCTGGGTCTGCTCCTAATATTAAGAGACCTTATGTTTTTCAGTTACAAAAGTAAGACAGTATAAATCAACTGCCTTTGTTCCCATCTTTCCAGGAGATTGTTTCACATGTGCCCATATTAACAGACAAATATGAAACAGTACAGCAACCACAGTCTATTAGATATATATTCTGTGCTTAAACAATATAGTAGCACAACAAAGGATATGAAGCCAAATCATTAAAACAATACCAATTATTTTTCATGTAATGATATGAAACAATTAACTATGCAAACAGTGCCATTCAGACTTTTAAGAGGTATACATATCAATAAATTTAGCAATTACCTAACAATATTTTTCATTCCAGCGTCAAGATAAAGCCAAGCCAGTTTAGTAAAACTCATTAGTCCTCAAAAAAAAAAAAAGATACACACACAATAAAACAAAAATTTTAATTACATTAAAAAATGACAGGGCGCAACCAGGAATAAACAAAATTATATGTACCTATAAAGAGAATCTACTTCTGATAAAGAGAGCATAAAAAATGCAAACAAAATGTTATTTTCTAAAATGGGAAGATGAACTCTTCTTTTGAGACAAAATGACCACAGAAGTAATACCTGAAATTTTAAAGACAAAAAGTTTCCCAGCATTTAGTTTACTAATCTGAGGCAATAACATTCGTTAAAGTGCAAAAGGCTAGGTAAGGAATAGAGACCTAGGAGGTAACATCAGAATTCACCATCAGAAAAACAAAAATCAGTCTGAAAAAAAATTGTTCCTTGAAAGAAGCTCTCAAAAAAATTGTGGGTAGGGATAGAGCTCCAGCTCTGGAGTAGGAAGACCTGAGTTCAAATCCAGCCTCACACACTCGACACGCTAGCCATGTGACTTCAAGCAAGTCACTTAACCCCAATTGCCTGCCTTCCCCATCCAAAAAGTAAAAAACAAACAAACAAAAAAATTGTGGGTAGTGGATGGAGCATTGGCCCTGGAGTCAATTCAGATCTGGCCTTGGAAACTTACTAGTTGTATGGCCCTGGACAAGTTACTTAAACCAAATTGCCTCTCCCACCAAAAAAAATTGTGGGCATAAAAATTTAAAAGATAAGCCTGCCTATAAACTACAACTTTGCTTCATTATTGCTTTGGCTGCATTCCATAGACTTATTATATAGTATATGCACTTACATATTGATATAAAATATTATTTTTATAATTTTCCCTTTCACCTAGTCATTATTTAATAAAATCATGGTTTTAGTTTTCATGTGGACCTATACATTTTATTTGTTATTTGCTAGTTTGATTTCATTATGATCCATAAATATGGCACTTTAAATTTTTGTTTTCCCATTTATCTGTCTTTTCTGTGGTCTAACATATGATGAATTTTTTGTACTTCCCATGTATGCTGAACAAGTACATATGCTCTTTCTTTTTTTCATTAAACTATCTTCATATATCTATTAGATCTAATTAGACTAATACTCAAGTTATGTAATAGCTTTATTATCTTCTTTTATATTGTATTGATCATTCTAGATCATAGATTTTAGAGCTCAAATGGACCTCAGGGGCCATCAAGACAACACTCTGGTTTTAGAAATGAGGAAACTGAGGAACAGAGAGGTTATAAGAATTGTCCAGGATCACAAAACTAATAAATATATGGGGTGGGATTTGAAAGTAGGTCCTGCTGAATTCCAATTCCATTGCCTTATCTACCATACCAAGCTACCTGTCTTTAACTATATCTATAAACTGAGGGTTTCCTTTATAATTCTACTAAAGAATTATTAGATACATGTAGATATAGATATAGATATGTCTAAAATAGAGTCTCACTTTGTTTAGAATTCTTTTGATGATTTTTTTTAATCTGTTAATTTTTTATTGTTTTCTGTTTTGAATTTAACTATTTTTCTGATAAAATTAGTGTCATTTCAGCTTTTTGTGATTTGGTACTAGTGTGATAAACTTTAGACCATGTTTTTATTTTAGATTTCCTTAATTATTTCTGGATTTAATGTTTATTATAAATAGAATGCTGATAAGAGTCAGGTTTTTTAAAAATCTAGTTTTAAAATTATTTTTCATTTTATTGTACCATTCAGTCCATTTACATTCACTATTATAATCATTAAGTTTTTTTTCCCTTCAATCATTCTCTTAGAAGAGAATACAAATTTTCTTTTTGTTTCTATGATTAACTCATAACCAAAAAATCCTCTAAATTCCCTGACATATTAATAGTTATGTAGATGTATTTTAGCTTAGACTTCCCCTCTATGACAGGAGCTTCACTTTGGGCTTCACCTCCTTTTGCCCCTTCTCCATGCTGCTAAGACAATGTTGTAGGGGGTTCTATTATTTAATAACTGGTTTGTCTTGATTTGAGAAATATGAATTGTTTTAAATACTTCTGGATTATGGGACTTGTTTGATGCTCAAAGATTTCTCCAAGATGTATATGTATCTCTATAATATCTTCAGAGTTTGAGTGCTTCCCAACTGTTTCCATTTCATCTTCAGAATTCCATTTTTATTTTTATTTTTTTATTTTTGGAGGGGGGAAGGTAGGTCAATTGGGGTTAAGTGACTTGCCCAAGGTCACATGGCTAGTTTTTATGTTAAGTGTCTGAGACCAGATTTGACCTCAGGTCCACCTGACACCAGGGCCAGTGCTCTATTCACTGTGCCACTTAGACACCCACCAGAAATTCATTCTTAAGAGTTTCCCCATTCTTCCTTAGATAATTTTCCTTGTAGGATTTTTTTTAAATTTTAGTCCAGGGTATCATACACAATGAGGCAGCTAGATGGTACAGTGCCAGGTTCACAGTCAGGAACTTCTCTTCCTGAATTCAAATCCAGCCTGAGACATGTAACTGTGTTACCCTGGGCAACTCACTTAACCCTGTTTACCTCAGTTTCCTCATCTATAAAATGGAAATGGCAAACCATTCCAGTATCTTTGACAAGAAAACCCCAAACAGGGTCTTCAAAAGTCAGACATAACTGAACAAAATTATACACAATATTCTCTCGAAATCTTCAAAATCTACTTTTCCAGTTCTAGGGTACATTTCAGACTATACCAAGTTAGCTCTCTTTCTGTATAGTGAATAGTATGACTAACTACTTCCTCCTAAGCTTCCCATCATTTTTAGCTCAGCAGACAATTTCTCTTTGTTGGGCAGAATTGCATAGAAAATAGAAGTTCCATTTGAAATTTCCTTTACCTTTTGAGTACGAAATCATCATTAGAGCAAATCAAGAATGCGATTTACTTTTCTGTTTTTGGCAGACAGCACTCCAGCAGATGTACGGATAATTGAATTCCCTCTCTCAACAACTATACCATGCCCAAGTTTTTTATATGATTCCTGAACTTCTTGATTATTTCTTCTTATTTAGATGGCTTGTAGCAAACTCCCACACGATCACTTCTTTTTCTCCCTCCATTGATCCTTACTCAAACTCTCTATCATGTCTGCAAGGATCCAGTGAGGGAATATTTGTAAAGCAATGAGCACAGTGTCTGCCACATAATGGGTGTTTAGAAAGTAATATTCTTTCCCCCCTTCCTCTCTGGTCCCTATATCCTCTCCCATGAATATATCTTGTTAAAATATAAGGCTACTTGCTACTTTGTGTCTCCTTTGATTAATTCTGTTCCTTTTGAATAACATATACCCTTTCAGAAGCCATACTGTACCTACCATTCCCACCCCACTGAGTTTCAATCACACCAATGAGGTCAAATGTGTCTCCTTTCATTAGAATCTCTAGTTCAAGGCATTTGCTACTTATAGTTTGGACATATGTATATGTTTATCTTTTGCCGTAAGTTTTATTATTGGCTATTTTTTTTCTTTTTTGGAGTGGGGGAAGACAGGGCAATTGGGGTTAAATGATTTACCCAAGGTCACAAGGCTACTAAGTGTTAAGTTTCTGAGGCCAGATTTGAACTCAGGTCCTCCTGATTCCAAGGCCGATTCTCTATTCACTGTGCCACCTAGCCGCCCCTTATTGGCTATTTCTTGATGTTCTAGGGTGGGCCTGATGTAGTCCTGTCCCCTGGTAGTTTATATTCAATTCTAGAATGAAATAAAGGAACTTTTTATTTAGCTGGAGAAGGATATGCACTGAAGATATCCTGAGCTGATTCAGCAAGTGACGCTCCATTGCCTGAGCCACCCACTGTGGTCCACCATCCAAGAACACTTGTTTTATATTCAGGTGACTAAGAATTTCATCTTCTGGGACATAAAACAAGATTGAGTCAGCTTTTAGTACCAGCTAAAAAGCTATAAAACTCTTCTCCGTCATCTTTTTCTGTTTATATTACAAAATAAAAGAAAGAGTGCATGAATAAGCTATTGGAGAAAGGTTTTTATGTTTTAAAAAAAGAGCATGTATTAGGCTTTTCTATATCTAGACCCTCCTTCATTTCAATTTCTAGCTCTTGTGTTCAACTGTATTCAGTGCTGCCTGAAGGTAGAGGTAGGTAGGGTTATTTAAGTGAAAATACTTTTAGGAATCCTTAACCATCAAATGTCTGGTTTTTCACTTTTTATTACTAAAAAAGTATTGTTCATTCATGGGCTACTCAAATATTTAGTGGGTTTCCCTTTCCAGTGATGAGCTAGAGCCAGCCCATATTGGTTTGCAAGAGACTACTGATAAATATTCAGAGAGCATGTCCATACACTTTCAAAATCAACAAATGCTATAAATTAGGGCTTGATTTATTGTTCTGTTTTTTGTCTAAACTTTAAAAAATGAGGGAAAAAATTTTGAAAAAAAATGTTAAACCTAAAAGTGTGGTATGTGTACTTTTTTTTTCTAGAGAGTCAATTGTTTAACATTTATCAGCACAATGCTGGTTCCTTACACCTGGAAGCTTGAGAGCAGAAAGCCTGGGTGTTCACTTATAGTGACAATTCCTTTAACATATAGGCTGGACTTTGGTGGCCAGTGAAGTCTTTTCCAATTATCAGATATTGTGATTCTGTGATTTTTAGTCAGAGAATAGCCTTTTAAACTAGGTAAGACCACAAAACAAGTCAGGTAGAAAGGACACCACCTTTGTTTAATAGACTACTCCCATTCTATATTTGGATGCCCAATAATAAGAATTACAAACCAGTGCATCTGGCCTTAATGTTTCCAATACCACAAGGGGAATGTTTTGTATGGGGCCTAAAATTAAGCACTCATCATTATGAAGATGATCTATATATTCTTTTCCTGTTTGCATATAATACTATTTTACCATTTCACAAAGAAGGAATGTCACAGGATTCCTATTCGAGAAGGCCTTGAAATAATGAGAAAATGGGAAAATGAACCACCAAATAAAATAAAAGTTGCCAGAGCTTATCAACACAGATTCTGTCCTGGACGTCAGATTACTCTTTTCCTGATTATTTGATATCACCTCCTTCATGTAACCTGACCTTAGATAATGCTTTTGATAGATATTAGATGAAGAAAATTGATAATTTCATATATCCTTAATCAACATAAAGATAGCCATATCTTTAATATGATTTTGATGAAAGCTTTACTTTCATCAAAAGTATAGAGATCCTACAAAGTTTTACATGAAATTTATATAAATTGTTTTTTAGAGGGATTATGGAGCAAATGAGCAATTGCAGAACTATTTACTAAGGACAACTGCTTCCTGTAGCTAATGTCTTAGCGTCCCCTAGTGACAAATTTCTTTTATACCTATCTATCTACTAAATGAGTATAAAAGTGATGTTTTTTCAGATTGGTTTGGAATTAAAGAGTTTCCTTTAATGATACCTATCCTTTAATATTGTCTCTAAAGCTTTTTTTTTGGTTAGCATTTAAAATAAAATTTTAATTTCTTTCATTTGTATTACTTATCATTGAAATAATTGCATAATTAAAGTTTTATTTCTTAATGCATAAAACATTTGCCATCATTTAGAAATAGCCAGACATTAAATTCATCAAAATTTGATAAGGCTAGAGGCGGCTAGGTGGCGCAGAGAGTAGAGCACCAGCCCTGGAGTCAGGAGGACGTGAGTTCAAACGCGATCTCAGAGACTTAACATTTACTAGCCATGTGACCTTGGGCAAGTCACTTAACCCCAATTGCCCTGCCCTCCCCTTTCGAAAAGAAAAAAAAAAGATTTGACAAGGCAAGTTTTCAATAAAAGTTGTGTTTACAACGGTTTTTTCTTTTTTTGTTTAAAGTTTACTTGCTTTGGATTGCTAAATATTTAAAAAATAAAGATATTGTCATGATTTTAAAATTAACTATTTTCTTTGTATACTGTATTATAAATTGTATCCTTTTGACCCACTGGAATCTATTTTCATGTTACTTTTTTCTTTTCATACTTAACTCTGATTAATAATAATTAATGTCAATAATTGAGAGGCAGCATGGCATAGTGCATAAAGAACTGGCTTCAGAGGGAGGAAGATCTGGATTCGAGACCCGCCTCTGATAAATACTGCTAAAGGTGCTCCAGGCAAGTCACCTAAGTCATCTAGAATTTCCAGGCAACTCTATGAATAGAAAACAGCAGAACAAGTGTCAGCCTTCAAGGTGGAGTTTAGTTTTCTATACAACTAAAATCACAGGTCTCGTTGGAAAAATTCTAATTAATAATGACCTTCTGGTTACCATTATCAATTGAAGCATGAAATATGGAGGTACATGGTCAACAAAGGTGTTTATGGCTATCAAAGAAGTGGTGCTGTAAAGAGTAACTATCCCAACTATTCACAGAGGCAAAACAAAGTGTACAAAGACTTGTTTACTGCCCAAATTATCTTAAACAGTTAGATGGGCAACTTAGAAGGTTGATCTATTAATATACATATCTTGGGCAGACATTGTCCCTACTAGCCCCAATTAACTAAAATCAGAAGTTAATGAGAAGAGTCCAGATTGCATTTAGGATATTACGCAACATTTATAATGACCCTGAGTTTTTCCTTGGAAAAAAATGGATATATGAATATACATAGACACACATATAAGAGGGAAATCTTCACAGTCTGAGCCCCTGCTGAACTAGGGAGTTTAAAAAAAAATACTTCAGGAGATTTAGCAGTAGCTAGAGTGCCAGGGAGCACATAAACAGGCCACTGGTCATTGCTTATTAGTATTGCAAAATCAGTTCACTTCTTTATATATATATATACATTCTATGTTTCCCTCTAGTGACATCCTTCATACCACTTCTGCAGTTCTTTGTTAGCAATATGCTGTAACATACTCATGTCCATCAAATTTTTTTCTAATGCCCTTTGTGTGACCAACAGCTAATATTTTTTTAAAGACTCTATCATTCAAAATGGAATTAGGAGAAAGTTCACCCTTCCATAGCTGCTTAGCCAAATATTATACAGAGTAATAGTTATGACAAAGAATAGTACTGAGCATATCCAGTAATTCATAGGTAACAAAAATCTGAGAAGAATGTCAATGACCATACTCATGATCTCATATATTTATATAAATGGGCATAGTATGCATATATAAATGGGCATAGTATGCACAGTATGCCCACTTCATTTTATGAAATGAACTAGATATCTTAACGTTAGGAAGTATACACAAGCAAATTGAATATCACAGAAACTTGCTTGGATGTAATTCATGACAGGAATATAGCCAAGAAGGGTATGCCATTTTCAAAAGGAAGAGACTGGAAAAGTGACACAGAATATATACCTGTGGAGAAATACATGGGATTGAAGAGGCAAATATGATGAAAAGTTTTTCACTGAGGATTGAAGATTGGAGAAACTGAAATAATGATGTAGTATGAATATGCTACAGACTACCTGACCAGAAAGAACAAAGTGATGAAGAGTTCCTGGATGCAGATGATAAAGCTTCATGGAAGCAGAATAGTTATAAGGAAAGTTTAAATTCCCTGGAGATCTATCTACTGGAGATATATTTCTGTTAATAATAGAGCATCTGGTAAATTCCTGATTTGTCTTCCTTATAATTTAATCTATCAGAAATTTAGAGAAGATGATATGAGATTATTTTTTGGACCCAATTCTGAAAAAAAAAAAAGGAGAAACTTGTGTGTGAAGTGAAAGTCACAAGAACATGACCATCTTGGTGTTTGTGATGATCAAGAGGTAAATAACTAAGCAAGGTAGGGAGAACTATGAATTCAGTGCTGTGAACCTTATTTTAAAAGTTCAAAGAAAGGATACTGATATTAAAAAGATGGATCTTTGTCCTGGGAGAAATTTAGGATATACACATATAATAATATAACATAACAAAACAATATATTTATACACATATATGTAAATGTGTGCATAATACAACCAGAAAGATGTCATCCCCAAAGGCACATCTGAAGGACCTTTTTGTTCAACTTAGACTTTGTGCTAGATCTCCATTACAGTGGTTAACATTCTAACAAAATAATAAAAAGCAATGAAGTTCAAGTTTGTAAAAGATTGCTGTATGATCCAACTAAGTCACATCCTCCCTAGTGCATTTATAGAGGAAAGTGAAAGGACAAAAAAAATCTAAAATGTTTTTTAGCAGATGTGTCAGCAATTTTATAAGTCTTGTTTCATTATTATGAATGAAACCACCACATTTGGATCCTAACCTTCCCAAAAGACTGGTCAAACCAGACAAAGAAAATAGAATAGGGGAAATGTGATTAGACAACATTTCATTTATAAAATGCAAAAATGCAAAATCTTGGAATTTTATTGCCCTTCAAGGTCAAAATGAAATAATAGTATTATATGGTAGTTAAAAGAGATCATGTAATCTTAGCCTATATTGGGATAGTCTCAATAGATCTTGCTCTGGTCAAACTACATTTAGAGTGTTGTGTTACATTCTAGAGACGACAGTTTTAGAAGCACATTGACAAGTTGTAGTATATCCAGAGTATAGTGGTCAAAAAACCATACCATATCAGAATCAGTTGAAGGAACTGGAAATTTTTAGCCTGCAAAAGATTTACAGGGTACAAGATAACTGTCCTCCAATATCAGAAGGGTGGTTTTGTAAGAAGAATTAGATCTGTGCTGTTTGGGTGAAATTAGTGAGAGGCAGATTTCAGATCAATAAAAGGGGAAACTTTCTAACAATTAGAACTGTACAAAAGTATAATGGGCTGATTAATAGTCAGTGGATTCCAAAAACAGGATAGTCACTTGTAAGGAATGTTTTGGGGAATCAATGCTTCAGGTATGGATTGGATTAGCTAACAATAATATTAATAACTCCTGTTTATCGAGTACTTTGACACTAGTTGTATGTCTCTGGACAAATTTCTTCAACTGTGATATGGAGAAAAAATATTATTTCACAAATTTTTTTTTCATGAGTAAAGGACTTAATTTATAAACTTTAAAATACTACATAAATGTGAACTATTATTATGGGGCAGTGAGGTGACACAGTGGATAGAGCACTGGGCCTGGATCAAGACCTGACCAAGTTCAAATCTGACCTCAGACACTTACTAGTTGTATGACCCTTGTAAGTCACTTCACCCTGTTTGCCTCAATTTACTCATCTAGAAAAATGAACTAGAGAAGGAAATGACAAATTACTCCAATATCTTTACCAAGAAAACCCCAAATGAGTTCATGAAAAGTCAGACACAGCTGATTATTATTTGATTTTTTTAAAAACTTTGTTTGGGTCCCAAATGGGCCCAGCCCACTTACATTTACTTACATGTTAGCCTGTTTACGCTTCTGTAAAACAAATGAGTTGGGTAGCAGTGTGGTATAGTGGCAAGAGTGCTGGATTTATAGTCAAAGGACCTGGGTTCAAATCCATGCTCTACTACTTACTGCCTGACCTAACAAATTGTTTAAACTTTCTGGGACTCAGTTTCCTTCTCTGTAAAATTAAAGGGTTAGACTAGCTGATCGTTCCATGCTCTTTTCACTCAAAATCTGTGATCCTATGACCAGATAATCAATAAGCTAATAAGCTTTCTTCTAGCTCTACCATGTCCTATAAAAGAGCACTGGATATCAGATCTGTTTTCTATTTCTGTCATTGCTACTATTTGGCTATACAACCCTGGAAAAGTTACTTTACATCTCTGAGCTCCAGTTTCCACACTTATGAGGGGCCTATTCTAGACAATCTCTTAGATTCCTTCTAGTTCTTACATAGTATGTTTCTTTAAAAAAAAAAAAAAAGAAAAAAAAAGAGGGCGGCTAGGTGGCACAGTGAATAGAGCACCGGCCCTGAAGTCAGGAGTACCTGAGTTCAAATCCGACCTCAGACACTTCACACACACACACACACACACACAAAACTAGCCGTGTGACCTTGGGCAAGTCACTTAACCCCAACTGCCCTCCAAAAAGCAAAAAAAAAAAAAAAAAGAATCTACAGGATTAATAAACGCAGACCTAGAAAATGAAACTTATCTGGATTTTAGCAAAGCATTTGACCACGTGTCCCGTGCTAGTGTTGTACAAAAGATGTGAGCTAGATGATAATTAAAATGGACTGTCCTCTGCCCTAGTCGGATCACAAGTATGCAAATACTTGTACTGTGCTCGATTCCAAGCACATTTTAGAAAGATCATTGACAAGCCGGAGAGTAGAGGTGGGTAACCAAGGTGGTGAATAGCCTTGAATTCATGCTATATGTGTATAAGGATCAGTTGAAGAATTGTGGCTGTTTTGACGGGAGAATCCTGGAAGAGCTGCCATGCGCGCTGAGTTTGCTCTCAGAATCAAGGACCGTAAGTTGTAGAGAAGGGGGCTGAAAGTTAGTTACCTCAAAGGTATTCAAGCACGTTCCTTATCACCATCTGTTGGGACTATTACAGAGTTGGGGGTACCCCACAAGTGGAGTTTCAGCCCTTACCAGAATGCCCGGAACACAAAAGGTGCTGAATCAACGTTTCTTAAGGGAGATAGTCCCAACAGCCTCTAAGGTCCCTTCTACTCAGCGCTTCTGGCTCCGAATTTTTCTTTTTCCTTTCTTTCCTTTCTCTCCCTCATGAGTGTCACTAAACAAGAGCCCAGCTTAAATAATCTTACATTTCTTGTTCCCTAATTTTTACTTTAACTGAACGGTGCAAAAGCCTATATAAGAAACCAAAACAGACACAATTACAATCCCTACCTAAGAAATAAATCTTGAGACTGGCGTCCTACACATGACCTTCCTTAAACCCGGATCTTACGTGGACTACAAATGCCAGCATGCAGAGCTCCCACCCAAGGGCCGTAAACGGACCCAGAATGCAATGCACCTCTCTCTCGTCTTCTCACCTCCGACTAAGTAACATGGGATCAGTAGTCTCAAGCCACATTTGCTTCCGGTTTCCGGAAGGAAAAGCAGGGGCTTCCTGCTCGTGACGTATAATGCCTGCGATTCCGGAAGTCCCGTCGTGCGTCTTGGTACGCTCTCTCTGGTGTTCTTGACCAAACTCGGTCCGGGAAACGTAGCAGGTGTGATCGCTCCCGCCTGGACTTGGAAGCAGCGCAGGGCGTATCATCTGCACCATGACGGACCGCTACACTATCCACAGCCAGCTGGAGCATCTGCAGTCCAAATACATCGGTACGGGCCACGCCGACACCACCAAGTGGGAATGGCTGGTGAACCAGCACCGCGACTCGTACTGCTCCTACATGGGCCACTTCGACCTCCTCAACTACTTCGCCATCGCCGAGAACGAGAGCAAAGCGCGTGTGCGCTTCAACCTGATGGAGAAGATGCTGCAGCCGTGCGGGCCCCCGGCCGACAAGCCCGAGGAGAACTGAGCCCCCGGCCTCACGAGGACTGAGCCCCACTGGACTCGAGCCTGTTTTTTTCCCGCGAGGGGAAGAGATTTGTGGTCCCCACACTTCTGCCTGGCCTTTGGAGCCATAGTCTCCTACTTTGTGCCGGGGGTGTGGGACTGGGGTCGTTTTCAAGACCTCCCAGGGCCTATACTACGGCTCTGGAGGGGGGAGGAGGAACTGAGAAGACGTACAAGATTTTTGCGTTGTCCCCTTGCCCCACCAGCCCCATACTGAAGTGCATAACCCGTTGTACAGTGTCTTGGATTACAGCTGTAATGGAAAAAGATGGGGAAGAGACCTTTAAAGACTAGAAAGCCGCCAAAAAACCAAGGACTTAGAGCTTGAAGAGACTTAGTTTAGATCTCATATAATCCAGTTTGTTGTTGTTTAACGTGGGGTCTATGAACTTGTATTTAAAGTAACTTTGATATCTGTCTTTCAGTGTAATTGGTTTCCTTTGTAATTAGTGTGTTTCATTTTATGCATTTGAAAACATTCTGAGAATGTGCGGGTAAACTTCACCTGGACTGCCAGTGGTGGTTACTGTCTCAGAAAAGGTCAAGAACCCCTCATTAATCCAGCAGACTCATTTTACAGATCTGAAAGCTCAGGCTTAAATAGGAAGTCGGTTGCTGGAGGTAGAACCAACATGTGAACCAAGATCTTACTCCAAATTCAGTGCTTCTAAAACTGTATTATGCGTTTTTCAAACGGTTTTAAGTTCCTAGTTATATCTCATTACCCTTAAGTCTCCCTGCTACTTTTTACCTACCCTCTGAATCTTGCTGCTCTCCTTGGGGTGCTGACTTTCTGTCTAAAGAGTTTACAGGAGAGGGGCGGCTAGGTGGCGCAGCAGTGAATAGAGCACTGGCCCTGGAGTCAGGAGTACCTGAGTTCAAATCCAGCCTCAGACACTTAACACAAAAAACTAGATGTGACCTTGGGCAAGTCACAACCCCAACTGCCCTCCAAAAAGCAAAAAAAAAAAAAGTTTACAGGAGAGTTGACATATAACTTGGCAGGTATTAGTGCCAAGTGGCTGTCAGCCACTATGAGTTGAGGCAGGACTTGAACCCAGGTAATGTCATTAGTTGTCTGGGTAACTGAGAGGTACTTGCCCAAAGTTACACTGCCAGTGTTACAAAGTTTGGACTTGAACTCAAGTCTTTCTAACTTTAAACCAGTTCTATGCCATGCTGCCTTCTCTGAGGCAAATATCACAGGTATTCTTTCCTTTCTATAAAGAGAAAGGTGAAGTGAATTAAGAAATTTAGTGTGCCATGATGTATGTGTTGGACTGGGAGTCAGGAAGACCTGCATTCAAATACCACTAAATACTTCATGTGGGAACCACATGAAAGCACTTACATATGTAATGGGGATAATAAGACCTATAAAATTTGCCTCTCAAAGTTTTTGTGAGGTTTGAATGAGATCTATAAAAAACTTAAAAGCATTTTTCAAAGGGTTCTATTAATGTTCATGTTACTGCCCAAAATCATAACAGAGAAGTGTCAGGCAGGATTAGAATCCAGGTATTTTCCGACTCCCAGTCACCACACTCCACTGTATCACACTATTTCCATCTTCATAGATTCCTGGGCTTAATTATTTAAACATTTTTTGTTCTTCCCTCTCCACAATCTTTTACATCTGACCGGCAAGTCTTGTGAATTGTACCTCTTAAATTTCTCCACTCAATCCCTACTTTTCCGCATCTACTGCTACCACTCTGGATCAAGCCTTTATTATTTCTTACTTTTACTTTTATAACAGCCTCCAAATTGGTCTTCGTTTCCTAATCTCCTAAGCAGTACAGCCTTCCCATGAAACAATCTTCCTAATGTGCAGTTGTGAACTTCCCACCTTCTTGTCAAAGTGTTTTTTATGACTATCTTTTGTTAATATGGTAAAACACAAAACTTGACATTGAAAAACCTCCAAAATCTGTTTCCTGCCTACATTTTCTACCTTGCCTTTATTTCCCTTTATGTAAAGTCTGCACTAATGAAACACCTCATAGCTATTACCTTGATTTCTTCTACCTTTATGCCCTGTGTATGACTTTACATACGTTGCTGTGACCTCCATACCTGAAATGGACTCTCTCTGCATCTGTTGAAACTCATTTCTTTCAAGGTTTAACCCAGGTACCATTCCTCTATGAAACTTCTATTGCTCTCACATTAACAGAATATTTCTTTCCCCAAATCTCCCATCTCTCTTTTTGTACTCTTCCTATGTATATATCATATCTTAATTTGTATTCTAGTAAATTGCAAACTACTTGAGAGCAAAGGTGGTATCATCTTTGTATTCTGAGTAACTGGTACTGTATCATTAGAACTTCTAGAACTTTGCATTTGCCCTGCAGCTAAATATTTTTTATGTGTTTTCTCCCCAGTAGAGTGTATTCCATGAAGTGAGGGCTATCTTGTTTTTCTATTTGCATCTCTAGTGTTGAGCACAGTACTTGGTAAAGAGCACTTCAATTATTTTCACATCTTCATTCATCTGATTGTATTATTGTCTAATCCATAGATCCATGTCTTCTCTTTTTTTTTTTGGAGGGCAGTTGGGGTTAAGTGACTTGCCCATGGTCACATGGCAAGTTTTTGTGTGTGTGTGTGTGTGTGTGTGTGTGTGTATGTGTGTGTGTGTACGTGTGTGTGTGTGTGTTAAGTGTCTGAGGCCGGATTTGAACTCAGGTACTCCTGACTCCAGGGCCGGTGCTCTACTCACTGCGCCACCTAGCCGCCCCTGATCCATGTTTTCTCTAGAAAAATAGTGAGAAGCTTTAACAAAGCTTTGCTAAAATCATGTAAACTATATCCACAGTATTCCTTTTATCTACTACTTTAGTGATCCTATCAAAAAGGGAAATGAAGTTAGTGTAGCATGACCTGTTTTTTTGTGTTGGTTGGGTTTTTTGTTTGTTTTTTATGATCTGTTCTTGATAAAGTCATGTTGGCTCTTGGCCATCAACTTTTCTATATGTTTTCCAACCATCTCTTTAATGATCCATTTAGGATTTTCCCAGGAATTGAAGTCAGCCTCACTGTCTTCTAATTTGTAGCCTCTTTTAACTATTTTGAAAATTGAACATTCATCCTCCTTTCTTGGAGTAACTCATTTCCTATTATCTTTCAAGTATCATTGACATTGGTTCATCAGTCACATCCGCTGGTTCTTTCAGGACCTGAAAATGTAGCTCATCTTAGTCAAGTGAACTTTAATTCATCAACAAGAAAGTAAAAGCAACTAGCTTTTTACAGAACAGAAAGATTGATCAGTCTTTATCCTTCTTGACCTTTCTGTCCCATTTTAACTTTGACTCTCCTCCTGTATGCTTTCTGTGGGTATTTATGAGAACCATTTACTTAAAATAATGGGTTTTTACCTACTATTCTTACCATAATGCTTCTGGTTATTGTCCTTTGTTCCTGAAGAGGACCAAAATGACATCACTTACGTTGAAGTTAAGGTATAGTGTGTCTGATTGTGGCTGATCACACCAATATCAACTCAAAAGGCTCTACCACAGGTTAGGAACAAATAATCCACGTGAACATTTAGAGCAGAGATGTCTTTACATTATCACATCTCACATTTCTTTTGAATTACTGTAATTCTGCTTTGTTGTTTTGTTCATACAGCACAGCACCTTCTTTGATACAGACATGCCATGCTAGGTGGTCCTTTACTAGTGTTTCCCATGTCATATTGTTGCTAGTCACACAATGACAGGAAAACTAGAGAAAGCCTCTCCCTGTCCCCAGAATATAATGTACATTCCCCTCTGGAGGACTTAGGGGAGGACATCTATGTGACCTCAGATAAAAGAGTATAAATGGGCAAGGATCTGTCTCATTGGAAGGAGTGCCCACATCAATGAATTCATGGGTCTGCTGAAGTACCAAAGAATAATGTATTTTTCCAACTATTTTTTTTCTCCCGATTTTATTGAATGGGTTTTTCTCCCTGAATCAGACTTAGTATTTGGAACACCTGTGGAAGAAAAACTCCAATACTCCGCTCACTTGACATGACTGTTAGAAACAAATTTTAAAATTAAGTATTAAGTATGGTAACTTGTATAAAGGAATCCCAAGAGGAAAATTTCCCCATGCCTTTGAAAATCTTTTGAGGCAATTAGGTGATCCAGTGACTAGGGCACCAGCTGTGGAATCAGGAAGATCTGACTTCAGACACTTACTAGTTGTGTGACCCTGGGTAAATCACTTAACCCTAATTGCTTCACAACAAAATCTCTGTCACAACCATTCCAACTTACAATTTTATATGCATCATAAAGTAAAACTTACACACTCGAGATTAAAAGACAGTACAAAGTTTAATTTAGAAATTTTGAGCAACTTAAACGGAATAATAGTAATTTAATTTTGATCTAGCCAGGAGAAATCTATTCAATGAAGAGGTGCTTTTAACTAGATTAACACAAAGGAGGCCCCTGCCTTTTTTCCAGTAACCACCCCAATTTATCTTCCAAAGATCAGGATTCCTTAAACTTTCACTTAATTTCCTTTTAGAAATTTGTTAGATAATGATGTTAATGTTAGCAGATGATGAAACAATGTTACAAAAGTATGTAGGGACTTCATAGGCCATTTAATCCAATGATTTCATTTTATAGATGAAGGAACTGAGGTCCATGGAGATTAAGGGTCTCACCCAAGGTCACATACTTAGTAAACATGAGAGGTAGAATTTGAACCCAGGTTCTCTGACTCCAGAACCAGTTCTCTATCCACTGAAACACAATTTCTTTCAGTGTTCTCACCATTCACCAGGAAACCCATCTTTGAAATCTTGTCATTACCTTTGACTTTAAAATCCAATTATCAGGTGGTCTTGATTCTATTTCCATAACATTTCTCACATCTATCCCTTCTCTGTTCTAATTGCCATCAATTCTAGTACAAGAACCTCATTAACATCCACCTGGACCATTCAATAGCCTCTTTATACCTTTTCTTTCTCTACCTCCTCCAATATATTCTTTTTTTTTTTTTTTTTGCTTTTTGGAGGGCAGTTGGGGTTAAGTGACTTGCCCAAAGTCACCCGGCTAGTTAGTGTGTCAAGTGTCTGAGGCCGAATTTGAACTCAGGTCCTCCTGACTCCAGGGCCGGTGCTCTACTTACTGCAGCACCTAGCCACCCCTGTCCAATACATTCTTTATGCTGTTATCAGACTTATCTTCCCTATGCACAGATCTGCTAATGTCACATCTCTGATTAAAATCCATCAGTGGCTTGATAATGATGTTACAAAAGTATTTCAGTCTAGGATACTGACATAATAGGACATCTTAATATTTTAGAAAGAAATAAAGGGGAAGGGAGTCCATATGCCCAGTGAGGGAACTCCCTCTACCAGTCCAAATTGATACCTGCTGCTTTAAGACTTGGAAGTCTTAAGAGTGTTACTTTGCGCATGAAAGGTTAAGTGATTTATCCAGGGTCACAGAGACAATGTGCATCAGAAGTGGAACTTCTGACTCTGAGGCTTGCTTCCTATCCCCTACACCACATGGTCTTTCTAAATGATATATGCATCCCCAGATACACTTTTACCTTTAGTACAGTGTTCTTAGTATTTTTTGTGTCATGGACCCTTGGCAATCTGGTGAAGCCAATGGATCTCTTCTCAGAATAATGTTGTTAAATGCGTAACATAAATGACAAAGGAAACCAATTATATTAAAAATAAAGATGTACTTCCTCCCCCCACTTTGTTGACCAGCTGAAATCTATTGATAGATCTTTTAGGATTCCATGGATCCCACTTTAGGAGTCCCTAGTTCAGAATACAATTGAATTACATTTCATTACTTGTTCATGACTGTGACTGCTTAAAAAATGAAGTTATATACATATGGATGATTTATGATTAGCATAAGGAGATGTGGCAAATATCCATGTCATTTGCAACAAAAATAAAGTCACACTTATCTGTGAAGATAATTTGTAGGGTGATTTTCTATTTAAAGAATCACTTTCAATGAAAGATGAAAACCAAGCAATAGATAAATTGCCATTGTGCCTATTTTAGTTTCTTTTAATGAATGCAGATTGTCCATAAAAGAAAGTTGATATTTACCTTAAGACTTAAAAATTATATGGCTGGGGAATGTAACTGTGGCATTGACCCTAGGTTAAGTGATAACCAAATATATTATTTGGTGACTTTAGATGTCCAATACAACTAATTTGTAGCAGATAATTCAGGGCATTAAATTATTTCTGAGTTGCTGTAATGCCAAGCAAAGGCAGCTTCCAAGGTTCGGATTACCAGCATAGCAAACCCCATTTATTCAGCAAACAGTCACAGAACAGAGAAAGTCAAAATACAGTATAACTCAAACATTTCATTAGTTAAGTTCTTCATTCAGTCCAGGTACTGCTCCACCCCTAGACGGTACATGCTTTTAGTCAAAGTCTCTTCTCAAATGGAGATCAGACTACTCCACCCCAAGAGGGTACAGTCTTTTAGTCAGTCAAAGTCTCTCCTCAAATAGAGAGAGTTCTTCTCAAATGGAGATCAGTTTCCAATCATAAACAAAGTACACTCACAAAAAGGCCAAAGGTTTCCCACCCCTGGACTCAAAGTAATTACAATACCATCCATTAACATTAAGTACTTTCTCAAAAGGGAGCAGGAGAGCACAAAAGGCCATCCACCCTTAAACCATAACAAGGTCAAGATAACATCTCAGCATGGAAA
>JAQQSW010000073.1:115502-130855 GCA_028646575.1 Pseudocheirus occidentalis
TCTTCTCAAATGGAGATCAGTTTCCAATCATAAACAAAGTACACTCACAAAAAGGCCAAAGGTTTCCCACCCCTGGACTCAAAGTAATTACAATACCATCCATTAACATTAAGTACTTTCTCAAAAGGGAGCAGGAGAGCACAAAAGGCCATCCACCCTTAAACCATAACAAGGTCAAGATAACATCTCAGCATGGAAAGGCCAAGGAAGGGGCTTTCTTTCATCTTCACTTGAGGCAAGCCCTCAGCAATCTCAGTTCCTGGGGAGACACGCACTCTGTCTGTAGAACAATCCCAGAACCCCTGAAAGTATCAGCAAGGCACCCTTCCAAGATTTCTGTGAACATACAACAAGAAAGTCCTTCTTCAGGCCTTCTGCACCAACAGCCAGGTTCCAAGAACTCTACAACAGCAGCACTGTCCACCATCAGGTGAATCTGGAAAAACAACATCAAAGCAGACAGACAAAATACCAGCATCACAGCCATGCCTCCTCAGTTCTCAGCAGCTCCAGGTGGCAGTCCTCAAAAGTCCTGGGCAGCTCAAATGGGCTCTCAAGAGCAACTCATGCTTCATGATGCTGGACACTGCTCTACCAAAAGTACTTCTTCTGACTTTCTCTGGGCTTGAGCCTTCCTTTCCATTCATGGCTCCACCCAGGTCAGCCCCCTCTCTTCACCTCCACAAGTTTATCCCACAAGTGGGATTCACAAGCTCTGGGTCTTAATGCTCAACCTAAAAGCCAAGTCAATTCAAGGGCATCTCCAAATTACATTACCATTACAGTTGCCTAACTAATCTAACTAGAAAGTTAGTCTTTATTTACTGAATTATTCAGATTGTCTGCTCACACTGCCTAAATCTACCAGATAATTTAATTAACCTTCTGCTTTGATTTAACCTAAGTTTGAGTTTAAAAATAATCCATATCAATAGACTATATTACCAAAAAAAGTCAATCTGAATTGAAACCTTTCTCTAGTTTGAGTAGTCAGTTGTGAGAAGGAGAAAAGAAATATCATCTTATTTAGTACTTTTAATGCCAATGCTTGAAGAATAAAATGTAAGGAAAGAGTAGTATGAGATAACATAGGAAAGAGAAGATGGTGCTGGATGAGCACCCTGAATGTCAGGAAAATGATTGAAATTTACATATTAAACTATTAGAAGCCACTGATGGATTTTAATCAGAGAAGTGACATTATTAGATCTGTGCATAGGAAAGATAAGTCTGATAACAACATAAAGAATGTATTGGAGGAGGAAGAGAAAGAAAAGGTATAAGGAGGCTACTGAGTGGTCCAGGTGGATGCTAATGAGGCTCCTGTACTAGGAGTGATGTCAGTTAGAATAGAGAAGGGATAGATGAGAGAAATGCGATGGAGACAGAATCAACACCACTTGGTAACCGGATTTGAATGCCAAAGGTATAATAAGATTTCAAAGATGGGTTTCCTGGTGAATGTGAGAACACTGAAAGCACTGTGTGCTTCAGTGATAGAGCCCTGGTTCTGGAGTCAGAGGACCTGGGTTCAAATTCTTCCTCTCATGTTTACTAAGTATGTGACCTTGGGTGAGACTCAATCTCCATGGACCCCATTTTCCTTATCTATAAAATTAGGTCATTGGATTAAATGACCTGTGAAGTCCCTCCATATTCTAATACATTATCCTATAATAGTAAAGTCAGAAGAAGGAGCAGGTTTTGAGGAAAAGGAAAGATAAATCCTATGAACTATTGGTTCATAGAGCTCAGAAGAAAAATTAGGGCTATGTCTATAGGGCTGAAAGTCATCTGCTCAGAAGAGATAGCTGAAGTCATATTAGTGAATAAGACAGCCAAGCGAGGGACTATCAAGACAGAAAAAAATAGGGCTTAGGATAGAACCTTGGGTATCATCCATCTTAATGGGTCAGGTGGATGACCCATTCTTCTTAATAAAGAACCAGCAAAGGAAACTGAAGGAGCCGTTAGAAAGGTAGGAATACCAGGAGGATTTATTGTTTCGGAAGCAAAGCAAACAGAGAATATTCAGAAAGGGATGGTAAGTGGGGTCACCTCTGGCAAAAAGGACTGCCACTTTTAGGGCTGACCATTAGGCCAGCAATTTTGTGACTGCTTTAATTTATCTGAATTATGATGTGAATGTATAGAGAACCATAGCTTGTAATTGAGAAGTCATAAATGTGTAGGCCGTGGGCATAGCCGCAGGAGAGAAGTTCCTTATAGCTATGGGCATATAGACTAGATAAAAAGTCCCCAGGTCCAAGGCTGTATCATAGAAAAACCAAACATTATCAGAAAGCCAAGTATGTCTGACTGCAAATCATCATTCAAAGTATAGATCTAAAAGTAGGGTATCATATCAAAAGATACATTAGAGGCAAAGCACTTTCTGTATAAAAGTAGACTTGAGTGACCCAGGTTTTATTGTTGCTTTATCCCAAAACTTCATACAGATATTAATTATTACATTAAAGGAAGAAGCATTGATGACATGCCGGCTTTTACCAGGGGACTAAGAACTATACAGGTCCAGATCCAAATATGATGCTTATTTAGAAATATTTGAGGAGCTCCTTCAGCAACCACATTCCTTGTGTTCCCTGTCTTTCCAAGATTTAATTAGTTGTGCTATGTTCCTCAATGAACCATGACTAAAATGCCTATAACCTATGACTGAGCAATCAAACCACTTAACACATGCCCCAAAGAAAATGAAGACAAAAAGGTCTCATGTGGACCAGAACAAAAAGAGCAGCAATTTTGTTGTTGTTGTAGTAAAAACTGGAAACAGAATAGTGTCTGTCCGCTGGGGAATGGTTAAATGAATTGTGGTAAATTAATGTAATAGGATATTACTGGACCATAAAAAAATGAACATGAATTCAGAGAGGAATATGTAAATATATATAAAATATTATATAGATGTATAAAGACATATGAACTGTTGCAAAAAGAAGTAGACAGTCAAAGGAAAACTGTACATAGTAAGTACAACTACGGAAATGGAAATGGAAATAACAAAAACTAAAACTGAACATTATGTAATTGCAAAGACCAAGCTTTGTTTTGGAGAATAAGAAAATAAACTTCTCTTCTTTCCTTGTAGAGGTGGGGAACTATGGGTGTGAAACATTGAATATACTATGAGACTCAGTTAATGTGTTGGTTAGTTTTGCAGAATAGCTTTTTTGTTCTCTGTTACAATGGATGACGTCCCAGATAGAGGAGGGAAGAGAAATATATTTACAAATAAAAGTAATATTAAAACAAAAGATATAAATAAAAATAGATTCCTTGCTAATTGCTTATGTTTTATAAAAAGTATTTAATAGATTAAGTTTCTATAGGAGTTAGAGAAATTTTGTGTCTACTAGAATCCAATTAAAAAGTAGAGCCCAACTGTGAAGTAGTTGCTCCTTTCTCATGAGATCAGCTGTAAATGTCAAGCTTTATTCCAAGTAGACTTTGAATGGAACAACCTATTTAATTAAATACCAGTTAGTGGGGGGAAAAAAGATCAGTTCTATCCTTTCTTTTCCCCTTGGAGTCTCTGCCCATATTAAAAATTATGGCTGTTCTGGGAGCTTAGCTGAGCTTTAGCTCAGGAGTGAAAGGTTGTCCTAGTTATTTCCCATGGGTTCTTTTTGGTTAATAACTCACAGAAGCTATGCTAATCCAATTAAAACTTCTGAACATGTTTGTAATTTTGCAAACTCTCATTACAAAGTCTGTTACTATGAAGCTGAAGTCTTTAGAGAAAATGGAATGTACCTTCACTATGAAAGACTTGCTGGGACCATAGAAAGTGCATATGGTCCCAGAGCATCTCTTATTTCTGGGTTGTTATAAGCTTATTGGACATTTCATCCCCAGACATAAGTGTTCTGAGGTGGTGCCTTAATTGAAACCAAGTTGCTAATCAAAGTATACTATTGGACATCTTGGTGTCTGTGAGTAGTCTTCCCTTAAAGATTTGCAAAATGAATTTCAAAGCTGCATATTAGATCCAAGTGAGAATTTGAAATGCTACCCCAATTGGGGAAAAAAAACCTAAATAATTATATTTTTGCACTGATAGCAGCTAGTATTTATGTAACATTTTGTGGTTTGCAACATGCTTTACAAATATTTCTTATTTGATTCTCACAACAACCCTGTAAAGTAGGTGTTATCATTATCTTCATTTTATGGATGAGGCAACAGACTGAGAGGTTTTAATTTCCCCCCGGCTGCATAAGCGGTAAGTATCTAAGACAGGTTTTGAACTCATCTTCATGACTCTTAAGTCCAAAGTTCCATTCACTTATGTTACCTAGGTACCTGCTATGTTCAAAATCCCCGTGGTCACATTCATCTTGCTCTAATTTCCATATTCACGTAAGGCATTCTGTAATACTACTCAACTTAATGTAAGACACATTTCCCTTTTTAAAACAATGACTATCTCCTGGTTTTAAACAATTATTTTCATTTCTGAAAATGCTCCACCCTCATCCCTTGTCCATAAAGTAATCATTTGTAACAGAGAATTGAAAAAAGAAAGAGAAAAAAAGCAATTTAACAAAACTATTCAGTACATCAGCTGAATCTCACCTACAAATGTACACGGTCTACATCCATAGTCCCCTGTTTTCATAAGGAAGGTAAAAGGTGCATCTTCTCAACCGATGCAAAACAAAGCTTGATTTTTAAAAAAATTACACAATGTTCAGTTTTAATTTTATTGTTACAGTATTTCCATTTCCATTGTTATAATTATTGTATATATATTTTTTACCTGCTTCTTTACTCTGCATCACTTTCCAGAACTCTCTAAAAAATTCACATTCATTCTTTCTTATGGCCTGCTAATATTCCATTACGTTAATTCACCACAATCTGCTTAGCCATCCCTCAATCAATGAGTATCTATTTCTTTGCAATTTTGGGTGGATAATATATTTTCAAAAAAGACTGTAATTTCTTTCCCAGTGTTTCTTAAAAGATAGGGACAAGTGCATAATATCACTTGTGATTGTATAATAAATAACTTATGCTCATTTACATCCCTAAGCAACCTGGAAATGGGAGGCAAAGAGTTACATACTGTCAAGAAAATCCCAGATACCTGATTCATGAAAAGATGATGGGGATGATGAGGGGTATTAAAGAAGAGGAGAGAAACAAGAGAGAATGGAGGTATACCATTACACTTTCCATACATTCAAAATCAGTAACCTCCTCTGTCTTATTACTTGATCCCACAATTCTCCCTTTGGAGAATACATGTCAATGCAGGGTCTTTGACTAAAGTACTAAGCCCAAATTTTTGGGAAACGTTCTGGAACCATGAAGCACTCTCCCCAGTTCAGGGAAAGAACAGATAATGCGAGCAAGCACTGCTATATCTTAAAATAGAAATACTATTCCCACAACTGTCAAGACAGAGAATGAGGGGCGGCAAGGTGGTGCAGTAAATAGAGCACTGGCCCTGAAGTCAGGAGGACCTGAGTTCAAATCCAGCCTCACACACTTGACACACTTACTAGCCGTGTGACCTTGGGCAAGTCACTTAACCCCAACTGCCCTGCCCTTCCCCCTCCAAAAAGCAAAACAAACAAACAAACAAAAAAAAGACAGAAAAGGAAATCAGACTGGTATGGTATTCAGATGTAACACCTGGTTGTGGCAAAAGAGTATTTCACTCTTCACTTTTTTATCTTTTAAAAATGTTTATTCATCTTATTTTTAATTTATGAAATAAAACAAGCCTTTCCATAACATAGTAGATTAAAAAAAAAAAGATTGCACATGAAACTGCAAATCTATTATATACAGTTTATTATTCCTTTTAAATACATAATAATCATGTAAATTTCTTTTTTTTCTTCCTCTCCCCAAGCCCTAAAGATAGCTACCATTGGACTTAAATATGTATGTATGCATGTATATGTGTGTGTGTATGTGCATAAATGCATGTGTATATGTTTGTATAAATGTGTATGTATGTGTAAATCATTCTGTACACACTTCTGTTTGTCAGTTCTTTATCTGGATGCAGATGCATCATCCTTCAAATATCCTTTGTAGTTAATTCAGGTAGTTATAATAGTCAAAATGACTTAGTTGCTCAAAGTTGTTCTTAAAACACTATTGCCATTACTGTATACAACATTCTCTTGGTTCTGCTCATTTTGCTCTTCATTATTTCTAGCAAAGTCTATCCTTATTTTTCTTCATTTTCATTAAGGTACAGAGAAAGAGAGGGAGAGAGAGAGTGTGTGTGTGTGTGCACATAAAGGGGTGGGGGTGAAATGACTCAGATGCTATAAAGGACCAGATCATAGCCTTGGAACTAGAAGGGGTCTTAGAGCCCATCTAGTCTAAGTCCTTGTTTTACATTTAAGGAAACTAAGGCAAATGGTTAGGTGACTTGTCCAAAGTCACACAGTGTAATGCCAAGCACATGTGGCTTCCCAAAGGACCAATAATAGGAGGGGATCTTCAAATTCTATTACCATTACACATAGCTAAGTAACAAAGCTACCTTGCCAGTCATGAAGCTCTAGTGCAAATTTACAAAGAGATAACAGTGCTTTGTATTTCTTTCTTCTTTCTGTAACTCCTAGACATCCAGATGTCAGGGCCAGGAGCATCCAAGCTGTTAGTGAGGCCATAGCTCCCTGTATATTGGATACAACAGAGACCTGCCATAGTCCAGCAAGAGAAGCTGCATGGTTGTGTAATAGTTTTCCTAATATATTCACTCTTTTCATTTTTGATACTGGTAATTTGGTTTTCTTTCTTTTTTAAATCAAATTAACCAAAAGCTTATCTATTTTCCCCCTCATAAAACCAGCTCTTGGTCTTATTTATTAATTTAATTATTTTCTTGCTTTCAATTTTATTAATCTCTTCTTTGATTTTCACAATTTCTAACTTGGTGTTTAATTGAAGAATTTCAATTTGTTCATTTTCTGGCTTTTTAAATTGCATTCCCAATTCATTGATCTGCTCTTTATTTTATTCATATAAACACTTAAAGATATAAAATATTCCTTAACTACTGCTTTGGCTTCATCCAATAAATTTTGGCATGTTGTCTCATTATTGTCATTCTCTTTGATGAAATTATTGGTTATTTCTATTATTTGTTTTTTGATTTAGGATTAATTTTTATTCTATTTTTCCATGGCTCTTTATTACCTGTAATTTTTTTATTGCATCATGCTCTGAAAAGGATGCATTTAATATTTCTGCCTATCTTCATTTGATTGTGATGTTTTCATATTCTAATACATGGTGTATTTCCTTCCATCCTATTTTCCCAGTTTATAGTTTTCAATCTCTTTCCTTTCACCCTGTCCCTCTCCATCAGTGTTTTGTTTATGACTACGGCCTCTCTCAATCTGCCGTCCCTTCTTTTGACCCTTCCCTTTTCTCTTTCTCTTCTCTTCTTCCTTTCCTATAGGGTAAGACAGACTTTTTTTTTACCCAACTTAGTATGTTATTCCCCCTTTGAGCCAAATCCAGTGAGAGTATGGTTCAAACAATGTTAACCCCCACCCTTCTTTCCATCTACTATAATAGCTCTTTCATACCTTATGTGATAATTTACCCCATTCTGCCTCTGCCTTTCCTCTTCTAATACAATCCTTTTTTCAACTCTTTAATTTTTTATCATAACATCAAAGTCAACTTATATCCATATTCTCTAAGTATATTCCTTGTAACTGCCCTAATAGAGATATGGTTTGTTTTTTTTGTTTTGCTCTTTCTGAAGGGGGAAAGGCAGGGCAATTGAGGTTAAGTGACTTGCCCAAGGTCACATGGCTAATAAGTGTTACGTGTCCGAGGTCAAATTTGAACTCAGGTCCTCCTGACGCCAGGGCTGGTGCTCTATTCACTGTGCCACCTCGCTGCTCCTCCAGTTCTACTTTTAAAGGAGTTAATTTTCTTCAGCAAAGTGCCTGGTACATAGTAGGCAAATAGTAGGTTGTTTGCTTTTTTTTATTCATTGTTAATTCATTGAAATATAAGAAGGGAACAGCAAATGGAAGCACAGTCCATCTATCACACAAGTATGGATTCCTTACATGCAGGAGGTGATCCAGAGAAGTTTGACTTTTGTGCCAGGACAACGGAAGAATCAACTGAGGAAGAAATTAAGGAAAAGGGCAGGTTTGTCCTCATCGTAAGAGTGGGTTTTCAGATACATACCAACACACCAGATGATAGAGTCAGAACTAGAAAAGGAAGATCAAGATAGAGTATCAAGCTGGACTAAGCTGATAGTTAATAGGGATAAATGTAAAGTCTTACATTTGGCCTAAAAATTCTGATTTCACAAGGACAAGCTGAAAAAACTGACAAGCTGACTAGCCAACAGGTTATCTGAAAAAGCTGGAGACTGTAGTTGTCTGAAAGTTCAAGAAGAATCAATAGTGTGATACAGCAGCCAAAAACATGTATGCCATCCTCCACTGCATTGAGAGGCAGTGGACAGAAATAAGGAGGTGAGATCATTGCTATGCTCTGTTCCTGTCAGACAAAAACTTGGCCATCTGTAAGAGCAGGTATATTGTCATTGTAAGAGTGAACTTGAGCATTTAGAAGCTGGAGCTTGTAGGTCCCGCTGTAATGCAGTGGAGAAAGTGCTAAACTTAGAATTACAGGACTTGGGTCTGAATCTTGGCTTTGCTACTTACTTCCTACCTATGTAAATTTAACACCTCTCTGGGCCTCAGTTTCTTCATTTGTAAAATAAGGGAGTGGGGACCTCTAAGATCCCTTCTAGCATCAAGTTATGATCCTTCGATCCAGAGGAAAGAATTAAGAGCGGTAAAAGCCTTAAATTCACTGAGGATTGGCTGAAGGAAGGAAAGAAATTTAGCCTATATCAGATTTAAACAGCACTAAGTGTTAGAAAGGTCCTTACTAGGAAGAGGAATTACATGGTTTTGTTTTGCTTGGCTCCAGAGGCCAAAATAACAGCAATGGGTGTAAACTGCAAAGTTAAATATTGATGACGTCATCAAAAGTTAACAGTGCCTTAAAAGAAAAGCTCTTCAAGTAAATGCTGAATGGCACCTTGAGTACTTTGTATGAATATTTTCTTTGTCCAAGTAAAAATGCATTTAAATGTTTATGATACACCTACTGCTGTGCGAAGCATTGTTGGGGATATTAAGAAAAAAAATAAAAGAAAGTCGTCTGTGCCCGTCAACAATTCCCCTTTTAACGGGGGAAAACAACATGAGGGGGAGAGGTGGGGAATTAGATCTAGGGTTCTTAACTTCTGTGTCAAATATATTCTAAACGTTTATCAGAATACTTAAAAAAAAAAAAGTTCACGGATCCACGGTTGAGAACTCCTAGACTTGACAAAGTCCGAGGTCCCTTTCAAATCTAAGACTGGATTCTATGGCTCAGGTTCTCCCCTTCGCTTCCTGAGTCAGATATGAGGTGTCACTCAATGAAAGTATAGGTACCATGGCCTAAGCTCGCTATAAGCGAGCCAAGAGCCTACCTAAGCCTACAAGTACGAAGTGCAAACCCCAACCTTCTGCCAAGAAACATCTTGCTTGCTGAGTGCGACCCACCGCTTTTTAAACCCGGATCGTAGGCAGACTACAAGTCCCAGAATGCAGCGTTCCCTTAGATGGGCAATGCGTAGGGACAATTGAAATAGACCATGCCGCGCGATCGAAACCAAGCATCCTGGGATTTGTAGTTTGGCAGAGGATTTTAATGCCTGACTTCCCATCCGGAAAGACAACTCGCCACTTCCGCATCCGGTTTTCGGGAAGACCAATTAGGAAAGCAGGCAGATCTGTGACGTCTAGCGTCTACGACGCCCTAGGTTCCATAGCGTGCCTTCCTGTTCTCTCTAACTCTCTCCTGGGTTTCCCAGAGCTATCTGTGCCCGCGAAACGCCGCAGGTGTGACGGTGGTCGCCTGAATTAGCAAGCAGTGCAGGGCGCATCGTCGGCACCATGACGGACCGCTACACCATCCACAGCCAGCTGGAGCATCTGCAGTCCAAATACATCGGTACGGGCCACGCCGACACCACCAAGTGGGAATGGCTGGTGAACCAGCACCGCGACTCGTACTGCTCCTACATGGGCCACTTCGACCTCCTCAACTACTTCGCCATCGCCGAGAACGAGAGCAAAGCGCGTGTGCGCTTCAACCTGATGGAGAAGATGCTGCAGCCGTGCGGGCCCCCGGCCGACAAGCCCGAGGAGAACTGAGCCCCCGGCGCCCTCCGGCCGGGCCCCCGACGCAGGTGCCCGCTGTTTCTGACTTTCCGCTCCTCGAGACCTGAGCCCTCCCCGGCCTTCCCTGGTCTCTGACCCCCGAGGGAAGTCAGTGTCGTCCTGCTTCCTCCGCGGTGCCTCTGTCTGGCCGCTCTTTCTGTTAAGAAGAGCTCAGGGACGGTGATTAGGGGGTGTCTTTAGCGCCGACCAATGCCCGGGCAACGACCCCGGAGAGGGGGGGATTAACTCGGAACCTTGTGTTTTGATTTCTGTGTTCGTTTTTCATTTCCTCCCTATAAAGCTGAAAATCTTATGAGCAATCCAAGGTGTGAGAGAGTGTGTGTTTGGTGGGAATGAGGGAGACTACGGGAAATGGGTGACATGCCTAGAGGTTTGCACTTACCCAAAGCTGCAGGTAATGGAATTTTAACTTGAAAAGAATTTTTAAGAGGTAGCCTAGTCCCAGCCCCACATTTACAGATGAGAACCCTGAGGCCTGTACATGAAGTTTCTTATTCACACAGAGCCATTATTTGAATCCAGGTCTTACTATTCTAAATCCCGTACCTTTTTTTTTTTCTTTAAACCACTACATGATTCTGCTTCCTCTGGAGGCCAGTAAGACACCAGGGCCTCTTAAGGAGGTTGCCTTGTGTTATTAGGAGGTTTTATCTTATGACTTGGGAGTGTTACTGTTGTTGGCGTTGAATTCTTCCTCCAGTTTTGTTCAAGCAGTAGTATGAAATTCTTGGTTACTACAGAACATCTATCTCTGTCACATATTTCTTCAACTGCCCCTGTTCTTTTTCTGAGACATTTCCTCTTGCCATCTGGATGTTGGCTTTTTATCTACAGAAGAGCAGATGTGTATCTTAACATAAATGCCACAAATGAGCATAAATAGCAAAATTATCGCAAGTCCCAATTTTCCACTTTATCTTAAGGTAAATTTGTTTACAGATCATTGATAGCAAATTTCTGCTCTTCTATATATGGCACCCAAAGGGAATTTAAAGAGGTAAAAGCTATTGACTCTGACCTCAAGGAGCATAGAATGAAAATGTATATGTAAAAAGATATCACAAAATAACATGCTGAATTCTAAATTAGTGGTACAGACATTCTTTGGAGGTAGGAGGAAAGAATGAAAATCAAGGAACGTATGATTGGCTGAGCAAGGCCTTGGGAAGTTCACCTCTTTAATTTTCTTTAGTTTCACAAAGGTTGTAAGAAGAGGAAAGGTTTGGGGGCCAAAGAATTAAAAAATTCCTAATTCATGTATGTTAAGACCATCAGAGAAACCCTTGGACATATATGGGGTCTTCAGGCACAATCAGGATAAGAGTGATGAATTGGAACTAATGGAGGAGGAAACAGGCTGTGTGTCTCATTTTAGTTTTACATTTACTTTCAACACAAAAAATTAATGAAATACATTGGATTAAAAGACAATTTAAAGATTCATATCAAGTCTATAAAGATGAATATAAAACAATGTAAGTAGATCCTTTGAGCCAGTAATTTTTTGACTTAAGTTTGCAGCATTATTCTGTCCAAACACAGGAGGTCAGCAAATGATGCTAGAATACAAATACTCCATTAACATACTTTAAAATGTAGACTGTTGCCAACTTGGGAGAAATGGCTGGCTGGGTTTTTATACCGTTATTATGTGACAATTCTTAAATCTTATCTCATGATGGACCTTGCAACTCGTGGCCAGTCAAGTCCATGAACATTTATGGAATTTTGTTCTTGTTGAGGTTGAAATAACTTCAACCAAAAGTGACTGGTGAAAGAAGA
Source organism: Pseudocheirus occidentalis (assembly GCA_028646575.1). Lineage (NCBI taxonomy): Eukaryota > Metazoa > Chordata > Mammalia > Diprotodontia > Pseudocheiridae > Pseudocheirus > Pseudocheirus occidentalis. The sequence goes on from JAQQSW010000073.1 coordinate 127,553, forward strand.
TTCTTTGCTCTGTTTCCAGTTTTTGAGGAAAAAAGACTTTTCTGTATTGAAATGCATTAATTGTGAGCTCTGATCCTCAAAGTTCCCCTGTGCAAACTTTCCTCCCCTAAATTCATTATTTCTATGGAGGATAGTATTTCTTCAGCCATCCAGGCTCAAAATCTTGAACTTTCACCCTTCCTTTGATCTTTGATCCTCTCTTTACCCGCTACATTCAAAGGGTTGCTTTCCCTTACTCTATCTCTACAATCTCTCCTATAGCAATCTTCCCATGCCATCTGTTACTATCCTAGTTCAGGCATTTTTACTTTACTGGTCTTCTTGCTTTCAGTGTTCCCTCACAAATGCATCCTTATAATATACAAGTCAGGTTATGTCACTTAAAACATTCAGTGACTATCCTTTTGGGGTATCTGGAAGGTAGGAGGAGGTCATGGACCTTCCAGCATGGATAAATATTGGCAACTTGTCTTAAATAGTCCTAGGGATTTGCCTGGGGACATTGAAAGGTCCTTGACTTGTCTAAGGTCATACAGCTGATAGGTATTATAATCAGAACTGGAACTCAGGTCACCAAGACAGGTTCTGTTCACTACATGAAGCATCTCCTATGGAAGAAAATATAAGCTCCTTAACCTGACATTGGAGGCTCTCCACAGTCTAACTCTGATTTAGCTATTACATTCTACTCCATTTAGTGAACTCTTTAATTTCCCCTATTCCCACTCCCTCAGTTTCAGCAAGTTGACTTAGTCTTCACTTATAAACTTGGACCAGTCACTTTTCCTTCTCTGGGGCCTTAGTTGATTCCCCAGTCAACGAAAATTTATTAAGTGCCTACAACATGCTAGGCAAAAGATAGCCCCTGCTCTAGCCTCTGTCGGAGCTTACAATTTAATGAGAGAGAAGATGCAAATAACTACTAATGAGCTCTTTGCCACAGTAGACCTCTGCTTCCAAAATGGAGAGAGCTTTGTCCCAAATTTCTGGGGTTTTCACAGCTGGAGCTATTAGGAGGTTGCTGTCTCTACAGTCCCCACAAGCTCTGGCTCACTGGCCACACACCCCAGGACCACCACACAAGACCATGATCCAGATCCAAACAGGTTAAAGCAAGAGTGATTACCCTCTGAATGGTTGCTTGGTCTCCCTACAATTTACAGGCCAGGAGCTCCTGAGGAAGCCACAGGGTGCATCCACTGCACCTCTGCTGCTTCTCACCCTGGGGGCAGCAACCTGACTTCATTCTTCTGGCCTTCCGTGTTCCAACAAAGTTCCACGCTGACCCTCTATTTTGTCTTTGGCGTTTATGGGTTGAGAAGTCTGAAAGATGCCACAGGTGCTAGTTATTCACTGCCCTGAAGTCTGCACTGGCCACTGCTGGTTGGGGCCTCCCTGGGGCTGGAACCGTGTGGCTCCTGTGGGACTGCGCTCTGCTCCCAGTGTGCTGTGATAGACCTTTCCTGTTGGCCTGTCAGCTGTCTTCAGTGGGACATTTGTTTCTCTCTGTCACTTTGTGAATTCTGTAGCTTTAAAATTTGTTTAGTAATTTTTTTTACAGGTATTGGAATTGTTTGGAACTGGAGCCCATGCCAAGTTTGTGCTTCTACTCCACCATCTTGGCTCCACCCCCCCAGCAAAGGTAAAATTTATAAGCTTTGGCAACAGATTGGATGTGGGGTGTGAGAGACACAGAAATTAAGGATGACGCTTTCGTTGCGAGCTTGGGCGCCCTCAACAATAATAGGGAAGTTTGAAATAGGGGAGGGGGGAGATTATCTGTCCAGTTTGGGGCATGTTGATTTTAAGATGTCTGTAGGACTTCTAGTTTGATGTATTTAGTAGGAAATTCGAGATATGACACTGTTGGAAGTCAGCAGAAAGGTTAGGGATAGAAAACAGATTTGGAAATCATTTGCATAGAGATGATAATTGAATCCATGAGAGTTGCTGAGATGACTAAGTGAAACAAATTAGAGGGAGAAAAGGGACCAGCTCTCATCCTTGTGTACCGTCTTTGGTTAGTAGGTTTGACCTGGATAAAAATCTAGCAAAGGAAACAGAAAGAGCGATCATATAGGTAGGAGGAAAACCAGGATAGAGTAATGTCCTGAAAACCTAGAGAGAAGAGAATATCAATGAAAAAGGGTGATCAGTGATGTCAGAGGCAGAGAGATCAAGAAGGATGAGGATCGAGCAAAAGCCATTAGATTTTGCAGGTATGAGATCCTTAGTAATTTTAGTTAGTAACCGTAAAGTTAAAGAAATGGATTGGATGATCCTTAAGGTCCCTTCTAGCTCTAACATGATATTTTGAGGGGGATAGGAATAAATTTTTCCCAGAATATCTGCTATAAGGGTTGTCACTCTACCCCCTCCCCCAATAATCAGGGTCTTCAATGCCAAGTGTTAAGAAACAACTGCCTTTACCACTTAGTTATCAAAAATAATTCACTTAAATAATGCTACAAAATAAGCTGATTCCTCTTGGGTGGGGTGTGGGTAGCCTCCCCAGTAGAATTTTCATGGCTTCCTGAGGTTTTTTCCCCACCATGGGATGGTGTCGCCTCATATCTCAACCATCCACCACCACCTGAAGGTATTTTTCAGTTCTTTGTTTGTATCAACTATAGTTTCTATTGCTTGCCCTGGGACAAAAATATCTAGTTATGGATTTGCACAGAATTATAGTTCAATCACTACCAAAACATGAATTCTTACCATAACATCCTCATCAGTTTGTCATCTAGATTGCAGTGAATGGAATTTACTACTCCCTAAAGCAACCCATTCTATTTTTCTGTTGGTCTGATTGTTAAAATTTCCTTCACATTGAACTGGAATCTGCATTAATCCTCATTTAACCTTTTGGAGACAAGCTAGATAAATTGAATCCTTCCTCTACATGACAATTATTCAGACACTGAAAGACAACTCTCAGGCTTTTTCCCCAAGTTCTTTCATCCCCAAACTAATTATCTAAGCTCTCCTAGCTCTCCTAACAGGTTCTCAAATGATATAGCTTAACGTCAGCCTCCCACTCACCCAGTTATCTTCTAGCTACATAATAATTTTTCAGTGCTACATCAGAATAGTATCAGAGCTGTTAGTGTGTCACTGGTGATGGGAAAGAAGAGTATTGTAGAAGTACCTTACATATGTGTCTGAACACTGATCATTGTGTCAACTTTGGCATATATTCTTGAGATAGCCAACACCTGGTCTGGGATGATAATTCTTTTTTTTTTTTTGGAGGGGGAAGGGCAGGGCAATTGGGATTAAGTAACTTGCCCAAGGTCACAC
>JAQQSW010000074.1:0-15023 GCA_028646575.1 Pseudocheirus occidentalis
ACCTGGGCTGGAGTCAATCTTTTAGGTTGCTCCACTTGAAGAAATGCTTTGAATTAATCCTTTACTTCAGAAAAGCCATCATTTCCCAACAGTGGCTATTCCTTCCCTTTCTTCTTTCCATCTGCCTGTTTTGTTTTGTTTTGGTTTTAAGTAGAGAAAGATGCTTGAGAGATGGAACTGGTCCATATTAGAATCAGATGATAAAATGATAAACAAAACTTTGTCAAATTATTTTTATAAAAGTTTAAGATGTCACCATTTCCTCACCACATGAAACCATGTGAAAGCTGAGTATTGCTTGAAAAGACAGAAGAAATGGGAGCTTCCTCTCATGGATGGATGGCTCTTGCTGCTCTCTCCTTCTGTGATAACATGACAGTTAGTTTGCTTATCCCTGTTTTTTTCTGCCTCTCCCTCATCCTTGTTAATTAGCAACAGCGATTCTGAGAGAGAGAACAGTCTTTAGAGGCTTCTACTCTTACCTCTCATGGAAAAAAAAGTCAACCAAACATCATTTCCCAAATCTTTTCCAAAGAGCCATCCATCTTCTACCAGAAAATGGACATTGAAGGGGAGGGAAACTGTTGCCCATTCTGCTGTTGGATAGAACTAACTTTTAGAGATTTCTGTTTCAAAGCAGAAACACTGACCCATTTGGTCCTTGTCTTATCTCCTAAAGCTAGACAGAAACATACCTTATTTCTCTTCCCCATGATGTTTTCCAGAGGGCTACAAGGAACTCTCATTTTCTTTTTCAATTTTTAGAATTTTGACATATCTCTTATACTCTTTATCCTGGACAGCCTCAGCTGAATCAACACTTATTCGAGCACTTTGAGATGTTTTGGACTCAGTATTCTGTTGTACAATATACTAGTGATCTCTGTTCAGGGTATCGATAACTCTCAAGAGCAGTAAGTCTGTCTCTTTATTCCATTAATCAAAACAATTAATTAATTAATACTGAAGTTAATAGAAAGATGAGGAGCTCTGGTCTAGAATGAAGTCATGTAGTTTTGAACCACATATGAAGGAAACAAACTGGTGGGGCTCTTTCGAGTGACCTTCAAAGTTTTTGAATTCTTTTTTTTTTAAATCACAGGACGTTTCAATAAACAGGATTCAATGTTCCAATCCCAAATGCAAACAACATAGGTTTCAGACCACCTCCTTCTCTAGGTAAACTCTTAGATGCTTTCTCAAAGAGCAAAAACGTTCTTGAAAGGATTGTGTTGTGTTTACAACAGTGTTGTAAACCAAAGAAAAGAAAATATTTTAAGTCTCATTCTACACTTAGATTTCAAATGCTCCCACACTTCTTCTAAGGGACAAATGGTGGGAAATTCCCCATTTACCTGGGTTTGGTATTGCATTGAACTGTTACATGAATATCCATTCTGCTTTTTTCCAAGGGGGTGGATTGTAGTTTAAAGTGGGACTGTGAAAAAGTTAGCCTTCATAAAATATGTTTGTGTATGTGTGTGTGTGTGTGCGTGCGTGCATGTGTGTGTGTGTGTGTGTGTGTGTGTGTGTGTGTGTGTTGGTGTATAGGATGTATTCAGGGAAGACTAGTACCTGCGGTGTGAAGGCTGCTCAGCCTTTTCCAGGGTTGCTTTCTACATTTGGTGCACACTTGTTCCATCCAGCTCTCACCTGTGGCTCCAAGAAACTGTAGTGAGCAATTGTTGGCAGATGGGCTAAACCAGGTTGAGGGTAACCAATAGTTTTCAAATCCATTGGTGAGGTGGGGAGAGGGTGTCTACCTCAAGCATGTGAAGAGTTCCCCTGGTGGAATGTGCAGATGGGAACATTTGGGTTCCAGTGGACACAAAAGTGACTGAAGCAGGTTCTGTGGAGCCTTAGAACTTGGTCAGACATGAAAGATGCCAAGGTCCTCCATTTCATCTCAAGCCATCACTAGTTACTTTGACTTTGTTCTGCCAGTGGACTGAGGTCTCTGGGGGAGAGAGTGAGGCCGATGACCTCATGCAACCGCCTCAGTTAAATCCAATTTATACACAAATCAAAAGACCACAATCTAATAAAGATAGCTAAGTGATTTCTGTGGGGGAGTTCACCTCAGCAGCATCTCTAGAATCCACCCCTTCTCTCACAGGCTGCTGCTGCCACTGTGGTACAGTCCCTCATCACCTCACACCTGGACTGGACAATTAAAATTGCCTGGGGGTGGAGGAGGCTGCCTCCAATCTCTCCCTGCTCCAATCTGGCCTCCATGGAGCCACCTAAAGCAAAGGTCTGACCATGTTACTCCCCTAATCAATAACCTCTAGCTTCCTATTGCTTCCAGAGGGCAATACAAAAATCGCTATTTGCTGTTCAAAGAACCCAGCCTCCTCTTCTCTTTCCATTCCTCTCCTCCCTTCCTTCCCATCACACACTTTAGGATCCAAGTGACACTGACCTCCTGTATGTTCCCCAGGAAAGATCCTCCATTAGTGCTCTGCTCCTCCTCTCCTCCCCATGCCCAGGACGCTCTTGTTCCTAGTCTCCACCTACTAACGTTCCTTAGGAAGGAATTAAGGGAGGAAGACTTGGCCCCTCTTAATTCTAGGACCTTTGCTTGGTTGATTAATTAATATGTGAATCTTATACAGCCTGTTGATAGATTGTTATTTTCATATTATCTCCCTCTTTAGATTGCCAGCTACTTGAGGGCAGGGACTGCTTTTGCCTTTTTCTGGATGTCCAGTGTTTAGCAAAGTGCCAGGCACATGGTGGGTTCTTAATAACTGTTTCTTGAAGTGAATAGAGCACTGGCCCTGGAGTCAGGAGGACCTGAGTTCAAACCCAGCCTCAGACACTTAACACTTTCTAGCTTTGTGACCTTGGACAAGTCACTTAATCCCAATTGCTCTGCCCTCCCCCCTCCAAAAAAGAAAAAAACCGAATGTTTCTTGATAGACTGACCAGTAACAGTGTCAGAGAGGAGAGGAGAGAAGAGGAAATATGGGATGGAGGCTTCCAAGGTAAAATCAACAGGTTTGGCAGCAGATTGGATCTGACAGCCAGATGGAATGGTGGGTAAATCTCTGCACTTGGAGTCAGGGAGGCCTGAATTCAAAAGCAGAGACTTATTAGCTCTGTGTAAGCCACTTAATGCCTGTCTCAGTTACCTCATGTTAAATATGGGTATTTATAGTGCTGATCTCTCAGGATTATTTATAAAGAAAAGCTTAGATGATATTTATAATGCTACCTGGAAACCTTAAAGTTCTATGTAAATATTTATTATATTTTTTCATCATTATTATGGTGGGGGGCAATGGTGTACTGGTAAATGATTATCAATAATTCCCCCTGAATAAAATCATACACAACACACTTCAGACTAATCCACATCATTAACATTTCTTCCCCACTTCCTTAAGTGTAGAGACAGCCAACAGAATAAGAAATCAAGTCCTGATTTGTGGCATTTGCTAGTTTCTGAGGTGTAAATGCTCACCCTGAAAACTTACCAATCAGCTCTTGCTAGTTTTGGCACAACTATGGGGGTGAAAGCTAGGGATTGAGGATGAGGAGGAGTAAAAGTGAGGCTGCCACCTAGGTGAGGAAGGGGTGACTAGGAGGAGGATGGTGGAACTGATGGGGGAATGGGACCTGGAGCTCTAAAAGGGAAAGCAGCCCAGTCCCTGAGTTTTCCCCCATACATTTCAGTAGCCCAGATCCCTGGTGCCTCCTGCCAAGGCATCTGACCCACCCCAACCCACCTAGAAAATTTAATTAGCCTCCTTGACAGTCCTTTTACTGTTTCTCTTGGCCCACTCCAGACTGCTCACCACTCCTTTCCCTACTGCACTTGGCCCACACAGACTGCATTGTTCCTTTGACTGTTGCTCCTGGCACTCTCCAGACTATTTACCACTGCTTGATCCCATCCAGATCTTTTCACTGCCCTTCTTGTATAGCAGCATGTCTCACTCCCATTAAGTTGTAGAGTCCCTAAGAATCTCCCTATACTATTGGTGTTACAAAAACTTTTGTAACTTTGACTAGAAGAAGGTTTGAGTGCTGAATTTATTCCAGATGGATGGCACCCTGTACCCTGACATTTCAGGGTTCCCAGAAGCTCCAAACTACTTCAGTACCTTCCGCAGTAACAGGAAAGGTTGGTCCCATCCCAGCTACAGGAGATCTTGGAACTCTCCAAATACATGGGATGATATTATTTGATGGTGGAGAAGAAAGCAGACAGAATCCCCACCCCCTCCTCTCTTCTTCTCCCCATTCAGAAACATGTTTTTTTTTAAATTTAGAAGCATATAAGAAATGCTTAATGATCCATTGAAATACAAGATAAGTGAGGTGATAGAAAGAGCTGGACACTGTCAATGAGTCTGAGTCACCAGGCATAGAGGAGCTCAGTCTCTGAATTCAAGAGGAAAGTGAAAAAAGAACTGGTGGGTGTGATCATGGAGGTGTTGTCTGTAATCTTAAATCCATCTTGGAGACAGGAAGGAGTCCTATGGGACAGCGGAAGGTCAAATGGCAGGTTTTCCAAAAGAAGAGAACAATTGACCCTGACTTCAAGTCTTGGCAAAGCTCTGAAATATCTTTGAGAGAAACAATTATTAAATAATTGGTTGTTACAATTGGGGAGAAGCAGAATTCATCCTTTCCTGAAACCTTCTCTACTGGGCCAACCCAGCCTCTGAAAGACTTTGCTGATAATGAGATTGGATTCATTTCCTCCTTGAGCTCCTTAACACCCCACCCCAGGTGGAGAAGCCCTTTGGGTCTTTCTTAGGTTTGGGTGGCCATACATTCTTTTACTAGATTGACCTATTAAGGATGGTTTGGAATCAAAGGGACATCTCCCATGCCTCATTAGAATGGGTCCACCTTTCATAATATCCATTATTCTTTGCTTATTAACCCATCAGAGTTGATTGCCTACCCTCAGAAACACCCACTTTTACAAGGGCTTATAAGCATTGAGGGTGGTTCCATGAAAGGTCTTTGATGTTCAAGAGTGTCCCTGACCCCTTTTATTAATTACTGCTGGCATGATTAACAAAATAATTACTCAGAAATTCTGCTTCCAACTATGTAAACATCAGACCTTATTATAAGGATGGCTAGTAAGCAAGCAGCTACAGAGGAAGCAGGCATCAGAGTCAGCAGAATTTGATCCTGGAAGGGTGGTGATGCCAGGCTGAATTTCTTCTATTCAGCCCACCCCCTTTATTAATCAATAGTAATTATATCTTTGAAAACAAATGAACAAAATGGAAAAGGAGAATAATTAAAAATATTGAGAAACCATTTTCCTGTAAAATGCCTTCTCCACCTTGTGGACAAAATAAACATCATGCCATATTTGTTTACCTTTGAAAATAATGGTATTTGAAAATTAAACTGTTATTTGAATTGTCTTGTAGCACCTGAGAAAGTGCTGTATAATTGCCAGATTATGGGTATTGAGCTCCCTCTCTGCATGAGCATTTTGTCAATGTTTTAACTCAAAAATGTTAGGATTTTTATGAGATTGCTTCAGTCCCAGTTTTCCCCACTCCCCGGCATGGGAGTGGAGACAGATAGAACTGATGGGGCTAAAGACTCCCATCTCTCGGCAGCTCACTACATTGGCCAAAAACTCTACCTCTCCACGGAGTAAATCTCTGATGTTTTCCTTTCTGTTCAAAAAACAACATCAAAAAGGTTGAAAACAACAATAAAATTCAGAACATAAGAATAATATTTGAGTCCTGTCAAGAAACACCTTGGACCTGTACAATGTTCCTCACAGTAATAAAGACAGGCCTAACTAATTGGAGAAATACTCATTGTTCAAGGTATGTTGAGCCAGTATAATGAAAATGATAACATTAGCCGTTTATTAATTCAGTTTTATAACAAATGACCAAAGGATTACTTTTACACCCTAAATCAATCAATCAATCGATCACTAAAATTGACCTGTTTGAACAAAAAGTGAACAATCTTAAGGGAATATTTTTTTAAGGGAAGAAAAAAGGAGATCTATCACCTCCAGTTTTCAAACTCTACTGCCATGTACTAAGCAGAATAAGTCAGTGCTGGTTTTCAGAAAATAGAGAAGTCTCCTAATGAGATAGTTTGGGTACACAATGAACTCAGTAATCTGGTATCTGATAAAGTCAAAACCCCAACTTCTGGGCTAAGGATGTTTTATTTGACAAAAAGTGTTCAGAAAACTGGAAAGCAGTCTAGTAGAACTTGGGGTCAGGGAAGCATTTCTCATTATATGTTAAGACAACCTTCAAATGAATACACAACTTAGAAAAGATTATGACATAAACATATTCCAGGAGCAAAGAAGAAAACATCTTTCTTACCTATGGATGGGTTAGTCAGTCAACAAACATCTCTGAAGGGCCTGCTACATTCCAGGCTCTGCACCCAGCACTGTGGATTAAAAAAAAATAATCGACTGTCTTTGCCTTGCTGGTGCTCACAAGGTAATGGGAGCCAATAAGCTATATACTGGATAAATGGTGAATAATTAAGAGAGGGAAGGGACTAGAACTAAGAAGACTGGCAATGCTTCCTCTTGTTGGAGCTGGTACTTGCAAGAAAGCAGAGAAGCTCAAAGTTTGAGACGAGGAGGGAGACAATTCTAGGCATGTGGGACAGCCAAGAAATGGATAATCTTGTTAGTGGAAGGACCAGGAAGAAGCCAGTATCCCTGGACTAAAGAGTATGTGGCAGAGGCAAGGTGTAAGAAGGCTAGGAAGGTGAGAGAGGTCTAGGATGCAGAGGGCTTGGAATGCCAAATATAGGATTTTGCATTTGATAATGAAGTTCATTGAGAATGGAGGTGACATGGTAGTACTTGTGCTTTAATAAAATCATGTTAGTGGCTGAATGAAGGCTGCACTGGAATGGAGAGAGGTGAGGCAGATAGACCCACCAGAGACTATTGTAGTGATTGAGCCATGAGGTGATGTTCTGTACCAGGGTGTGGGTAATGTAATATAAGAGACGAAACAAAGGTAAAATCAACAGGCTTTGGCAACAGGGTGAGAAGTAGTGAGGAATCAATGACAACATCTAGGTTGAGAGCCTGAGACAATGGGCAGATATTGTTAGTCTTCAAAGGGACAGAGAAGGTCAAATTGAGGACAGTGTTTAGGGAAAAGATAATGAATTTTGTTATAGACATGTTGAGTTAAAGTTCCAGTGTGAGACATCTGAAAGGCAGTTGGAGATATGAGGCTGGAGATCAGCAAGGAGGTGAGGGCAGGATCTTTCGATTTTATATAATAATTTAATCAATCAGAACCGATAAGATCACCCAGGGAAGCAGAATAAAGGGAGAAGACCAGAGGACCCAGGTCAGAACTTAGTGGAACACCTACAGCTAGAGAGCATGGTCCAGGTGAGGATCCAGTGAAGGAGAAGGAGAATGAGGGGTCAAATAGATAGGAGAACAAAGAGAGGGTGGCATCCCAAGTGCCCAAGGGGAAGAGAGAATCAGTGAGGAAAGGGGAATGTCAACAGCTGGAGAGTGGTTGAGGAGAATAAAGATTGAGAAAAAAAATCCACTGGATTTGGAAACCAAGAAACATTAGTAACTTTGGAGAGAGCAGTCTTAACGGAGCAATGAAGTCAGAAGCCAAACTGTGGGGGGCCTGGCAGAGAATGAGAGGAGAGAAAGTGGAGACACCTACTGCATATGGATTTTTCAAGGAGTTTAGACACAGGGCAGAAAACATAGGATGATAGTTTATCATGGATAAAGGGGTCAAAGAAGCCTTTGTTTTTTAGGATGGGGGAGTCCTGTGCTTGTTTGCAGGCAGTGAGAGACAAAGTAAGATTGAAGACAAGTGATAGAGGGGAGTTGACAATGGGCACAATCTGTTGGAGGAGATGGGATGGAATGGGACCCACTTGAAGAGGTGAGGAATTTGCCTTGTCAAGGAGTAAGGTCACTTGATCATGTGGGAAAGGAGTGCACGAGAAGATAGTGGCAGAGGCTATCTGAGTAACAGGAGATGAGGGGAGATGGAGCTCTTTGTGAAGATTCACAGGTTTTTTTCCTGTAAATATATAAGGCAAAGATTTTAGCTGAGGGTCATGGAAGTCTTGGGGAGGGATGCAAATATTTGAAGAGCCGCTGTGAAGATTGGGGCAGTAAGCTGATAGACAAGTATAGAAGGATTGTCTTGCAGCAGTGAGGGCCTGGTTGACACTGCGTAACATTAATTTGTAATGGATCCAGTCATAATGCTTGAGGGACTTTCTTGACCTTTGTTCAACATCAAATGTGTAGGAGTGAAGGTAGTGAATGGTTGGAGTGGTACAAGGCTGATGCCTGGCCAGGCATAATCAGTGAAATAAGGGGGACAGCAACTCAGGAGAAGAGGAGAGTGTAGAGTTGAATTGTGTCACCAAAGGATCAAGATGTGGAAGAAAGTGAAATGTCTAGTGCAGTTGAGATGGCCTCGAGGAAAACTGAGTGGTCAGTGGCTTGGAAATCATAGTGTGGATAGGGATTTTTAATGGAAGGCAGGGGGAGAGGAGAAAAGTCAACGGATAATTTGAGAAAGAGATTTTGGGATCCTTGAACATGGAGCTGGTACATGTTCCAGTGATGGTAAGATCAAGAGTATGACCATCTTTGTGTGTGTTTGAAGTTTGATGGAGAAGTAGTATGAGGAACTATGTGGTTAGGGTATTTGAGAGAATCAGTATGTAAGTTGTAGCTCCTGAGTAGGAGAGCAGGACTTGGGGAGGAGATGAAAACTGTGAGCCAAATACTGAACTCAGAAGAAGGAAGAAGGTGAGTGACTTAGAGAGGTCTCTAGGCAACAGCTACTGGGCTTTTGAGAAGGTAGAGATGAATGGTGTGAAAAGAAAGAAAGGAGGAAGAGCTTACTGAGTGATGGAGGTAAAGGGAGACCCTGGTAACATGGTAGCATGGACCAAGGAGTATTCCAACTCCCCAACCTTCACCAGTGATCCAAGAAGAACAAGTGAAGGTGAACCTAGAAGAGGAGAGAGTGGCCAGGGAGGCTGAGTCAAAAGAAGAGCTGCATCTTAATAATAGGAGAAAGGAATAGGAATAGGAAGGAGCAGGAGAAGGAAAGACTAAATATGAAGGGAAGTTTGCTGTCTATGGAACAGTGCACAATGGAAGGGGGAGGGGTGTCTGGAAAATCAGACATAGAGCTTGGAGGGGAATGAAGGCTGAGGAATTTGAGCCCTTCCTTATGATGGTGGTTCAAGGAGAAGCTCTCTCATGGGAAAAGGGGGATTTTATTTTTTTGAAAGAAGCTTCAGTTTTCTTACTTGTATAATGGAGAGAAATTCCATGAACAGAGGAGAAATGAACTGCTTTAAGCATTTTGAATGCTTTGAGCCCTACAAATGAACCTATGCAGAGCAAAGAGCTGCTGCCATTGAGGTCATCCTTCCCCAGTACTTTTAGGGGCAAGAGGACTATTGGATTAGGACTAATGTTTTCTGATTTTAAAAAATGTGAATGGAATTTGCATACTAATGAAATGTCTTTAATTCCCAAAAAAAATCTAGAATATGTCATTAAAAGGACCACTTGTGAATGTCCAGAACATTAAATGGTGGACATCTAGAAATGGGAGTGATGACCAAAATGAGCCAACATTGCTTCATAAAAAATGGGTAATGTCAAATCAATCTCTTTTCCCTTTGTCTATTCTTAGTCTCAACAAAGGAAGAAGTTTGAAGGACAAACTCTTTTCAAATATCCATTAAGGATTTTTTTAAAATTAGGATAACTTCTAGGAGGCATGCACCAGTTTATGTCCTGTTAACACACCGGATTGGGGCTCGGCTTATCCCCACTCAATTAATAATAGCCTCTTATTGTTTTGGTTTGTCCTTCCTACTCCAAGAGGACCATGACCTCAGGGATGTGATGTAAGTGAATTGGATTTAAGGGAAGGAGGACTGCGCAAAGTCACCAGCCTCACTTTCTCCTTCAGAGCCATGTGGGACCAGTGGCCAGAAAGAGATCACCAAAAGGTTGGCTACCCAACTAACAATAGAGATCTCTTATGTTGCCTACAGAGATGAAGTCGAAGCAATTTTTCAAATTAAATATAATTGTTAAATTTTCTGTCTATTTATTATTCATTTTTCAGAATCTGGAGAGAGTTAATACATTGTGTATGAATTTTGGTAAAAATGGCAAAATACGACTCCATTAATGAATTACAACCAGGTTTCACAATGGTAATATACATTTTAATCATGGATTGCTGAAATTCTCCGTGCTTAAAAATAAGGCCACTATAGAGAAACCTTGGTCTAAGTGTGTCTTAAAGGAGAAAAACTTCTTTTTGCAGTTTTAAACACACTTCCCTGAGGTCAGACATTGGGTAGGCAAAGACACCTCCTTGGAGTTAACACATGAATATACAAACTTTAACTTTGTTACTTAATCAAACCTACAATAATTATTCACTGCTAAAATTAGTGAAAGGCTTACCTGGAGAAAGGCTGGGCCTGGGCCCCTGATGTTTCTCCAAGTCCTGCCCATCCCTCCCTTTCTCTTGTCTCAATGGACATACTATACCAACCAGGGTATCCATTAGAGAAATGTTTGTAACAAACGGTAGGTTGCAGGGGTCTAACCTTACATGTAGTTTAGTATTTCTATATGGTCCGGAGTAAAAATGATGACCCTCCTCTTGTACTGAATCTTGAAAGTTCCTTACTTCTCTAGGGTGATAGATCAGTAGATGAGAAAGGCTTGTATCATTCAGTCAGAATCACATCCACCTGGTTAGACAAAGGGAAAAAGGGTTTTGGTAAATCTTTCAGTTCAATCTCAATTTAGTAAAAATTCCTTCTGTAACCAGGGACCCTGGCTCAGGACTAGAGGGAGACAGTCAATTAATCTCAGTTGAGAGTAAACTTTGAAAGGTGTGACCGAAGAACAGGATCCTGCATCCGGAGATCTTTCTTCTGAGCTACAAAACAATAGAGTTGAAGGCTGTAAAAACGAGTGCGAATCTCATACAGTTTAGAGCAAAATTTCTAAGTTCAAAATACCCACCAATTCAAAAGTTATTCCTAAATAGATTCCTACCTCACGTTAATTTTCAAAACTGCCAAGTATAATTTCTAACTCTTCCTTACAAGTTTATTTTTCTCTTGTCAGTCCCATCCATACATTTCCAACCTCATCCAGTTCAGGGAAGTAAAGCCAAAGGAAAGATCTTTCAGAAAGCTCTGAGTTGCCCAGAAGTGCTAACAAGGCTGTGCACAATGACATTTACCCAGCTTTGGAGAGTCACACAGAGGATTGCAGGGCAGGGTTAATGGCCTGATTTGGTTGGACCTGGGATGGACCAAGTGAGCCTGGACTTTGTGATTTCCTGCAACTTTCCTCAAGGATTTAGCCGTTGCAAACCTAGTTGCAAACGCAATATCCTCTCTGTCTCAAATTAAGACTTTGTGGTTTTAATCCACTGTTGCCAAACTTTAATAAAAAAAAACATACGTTTCAGAGATGAGGACTTCTTAATTACTCATCTTCTGCGTTCTGGCATCTTGTGGAGGTGGACAAAATCTTCAGCTATTGAAACAGAGTGGGGTGGTTGGCAGACCATGGACCAATGACTGGAAGTCAAGGGAGGCCAAAATGAGGCTGGAAATCTCAAGAACTTACAGACAATGAGGGATGTCCTGAAGCACAAAGGAATGGACTTTAGGAGAAGAAGTGAGCTCCCCTCATCAAGATGTCTCAAAGGAAAGGATGGATGTAAACCTGAATCATTGTCTTCAGTTATGGACTGGATAGCTGGTCCCTCACAACTCTAAGATTCCGTGGTTCTCTAGAGAATCAACACTAATCTCAGGAGACCCTACAAGTTCAGAAATCTATTCAAGCCCTCGTTCCAATAGATGATAATACAGATAAAGCAGAGCTGAGAGGGCCATCAGAGGTCACATCCAACCCTTAATTTTACATCTGAAGAGACTGAGACAGTGAAAGGTTAAGTGACATTGCCTGGGTCACAGAGCTAGCAGGTGCATGACTTGAGATTTGAACTCAGCACATTAGGACTTCAAGCTACACTGTCTTCTCCACTAGTGGGCATGCCTGCTACCTCCCCTTCCTCTCCTACCTGCTCTGGAGATAATTCCTGTTATTCTGTTGTGTTGCCTACTGTGTAGAGCATGTGAACAATGTGGATTTTAAACTCAAAGATACAACTTGAGGGAAATGTGCTTACATGTTCTGTTCATTACTTAAATGTGATGAGACTTTCTAAGATAAAGGAGAACCTGACCTAAGAACATTCACTATAAACTTGTAAACTGGAGTTTTGGTTTTGGAATAATTTCTGAAATCATTATCAAGCTTAGTCATTACTGCTTGCCTTGACAACTCAAAATGAGTTACCACATCAGTATGTATATCAGGACCATATATGTATCATAAAAAGAGTTTGGCTGGACTCCACCAATTTTCCCAAATAATCTATAAAGTATTGGAATCAATCGTTCTTTGGATGTTTGAAAGAATTTGCTTTTAAATCCATATGACCCTGGAGGTTTTTTTTTCCTATGGAGTTCATTGATGGCTTTTTGAATTTCATTTCCTGAGATGGGTTTATTTAAGGATTTTACTTCCTTTTCCATTAAACTGGGCAATTTATATTTTTGTAAATGTTCATCCGATGGGCTTAAAATTGGGAAAAATAATTCCTACTTATTGTTTTAATATCCTCTTCATTTTAGGTAAATTCACCCTCTTCATTTTTGACTCGCGTGATTGGGTTTTCTTCTTTTTATTTTTAAATCAAATTGACTTAAGGTTTATTGGTTATTTTTTCCCTAAAACTAGTTCTTAATTTTATTTATTCATTCGCTGGTTTTCATTATTTCATTTTTTTTCATCTGGCCTTTGGTTTTCAGTGTTTCTAATTTAATATTTAGTTGGGGATTTTTAGTTGATTCTTTCCCAGAGCTTGTTCAGTTGCATGTCCAATTCATTGATCTCCTCTTTCTCTGTTCTTCCTTTGTCATGGAAGCATTCAGAGGTATGAATCTTCCAGTAAGAAGCACTTTCACTGCATCTCATCAGTGTTTTGGTATGTTTTCTCATTACTGGGGTCCTCTTGAATGAAGTCACCAATTGTTTCTATGATTTGCTGTTTGACCCTCTAATTCTTTAGGATGTGATTCTTTTTATTCCAATTAGTTGTCAATCTATTTTTACATGGCCCTTTATTACATATCATTTTTATTGCATCATGATCTGAAAAGGAAGCATTCACTTTTTCTGCCTTTCTGCAGTGGATTTTGAGCTTTTGAAACTAGTAAATTGTGAGTTTTTGCATATGTGCCATGTTCTGTTGTGAAAAAAGGGATATTCCTCTTTATGCCCGTTCAATTTTCTCTAGAGGTCCATCAAATCTGGCTTCTCTAAGATTATCTTCACCTCCTTAACTTCTTTCCTGTTTATTCTGAGGTTAGATTTATCAATTTCAGAGAGGAAGAGATTGAGGTCCCCCACTAGCATAGATTGCCATCTATTCCTTCCTCTATTTCCCTTGACTTCTCCTCTAGGAACTGGGATGCTCTCCCACCTGGTGCATATACGTTTAGTAATGACACTGCACTTGAGCAGGACAGAGTTTCCTTCCTTATTTCTTTTTTAAAATTTACTTTTAGTTTACAGCTTCCAGTTCCACAAAGTTTTCAGTTCCAAATGTTCTCCTTCTCGCTAACTCCTCCTCTGTCCCCCATGGAGGCATGCAGTGTGTTATAGGTTCTTTTGATACTCTTTTTTTCTAGCTTTATAAACTAATATTTTTCAGTAGTTTGATTGGCATGGCACTAAACCCGTAAGTTACTTTAGATGAAAATTGTTATTTATTTTTATATTATCTTGACCTAACCACAAACGGATGATGTTTTTCCAATTATGTTGAGTTGACTTTATTTGTGTGAAAAGTGTTCTGTAATTGTGTTCATGCAGTTCCTGGGTTTGTTTTGGCAGGTAGACTTCCAAATGTTTCATATTGTCAACGATAACTTTAAATGGAATTTGTCTTTCTCTTTCTTCCTGGTTGGCTTCATTAGACATATAGAGGAACGTTGAACTTGTGTGAGTTTATTTTATATCCTGAAACATTGCTAAAGTTGTTTATAATTTCAAATAGTTTTCTGTTTTGTTTTCTTGGATTCTCTAAGTGTATCATCCTGTCATCTGCAAAGATTGATAGCTTTGTCTCTTCTTTGCCTAATCTAATTCCTTCTATTTCCTTTTCTTCTCATATTGCTGCTGCCACCATTTCTCGTGGCAAATTGAATAGCAAGGGTGATAGTGGACATCCTTGTTTCAGTCCAATCTTACTAGAAATGCTTCTATCTCATCCTCATCACATATAATACATGCTGATGGTTTTAGATAGAGACTAGTCATTATTTCCAGGAAGACTTCACGTATTCCTAGGCTTTCTAGTGTTTTTCACAGAAATGGGTGTTGTATTTTATCAACAGCTTTTTCTTCCTCTATTGTTATAATGGTATGGTTTTGATGAGTTTTCTTATTGATATGATCTATTATACCCATAGTTTCCCCAGTACTGAAAAAGTCTTGCATGTCTGGAATTAATTATACCTGATCAAAGTGCATTATTCTCGTGATAAATTGCTGCCATCTTTTGGCTAATGAGCAGATGGTCTCAGAGCTATTTTTGTCCAATGAAAACTGCATAGAATCAGTTAGGCAAAGGATTCTTTTTTCTTTCTTTCATTTATTTAGTATTTATTTATTTTCAATTTATGGAATAAAACAAGCATTTCCATAACATAGTATAATAAAAAGATGATTGTGTATGAAGCTGCCAGTCTATTATGTACCCCTTGTTATTCCTTTTAGATATATAATGAAGTTATTTCTTTTGATTTTTTTTTGGAGGGCAGTTGGGGTTAAGTGACTTGCCCAAGGTCACATGGCTAGTTTTTTTGTGTTAAGTGTCTGAGGCCAGATTTGAACTCAGGTACTCCTGACTCCAGGG
>JAQQSW010000074.1:15523-32691 GCA_028646575.1 Pseudocheirus occidentalis
GGAAGTAAGGAGCTAAGCCTTTGAGGTGCCAAGTGCCTTCAGTAGGTGCCAATAGAAAGGGGCGTGGAAGATCTTCTGATTTCATTAACATTACAGATGAGATCATTGTAAAGTGCTTAGCACAGTGGGTGCTGCATAATGTCACTGTATAATGATGCCTCTTCCCTTCCTTTCCTTTACACTAGTTTTCTTTGATAGATGGAAGCATGCCCTCCACCATCTTGATTAGCCACACACTTCTGGGTCCATAGCAAACATCTATGGCTAATGGCACTTCAAAGAATAACTTTGTCTTTTTTTTCCATTCTTGCCTAATTCAGAATTCCCAGGAAGGAGTAGAGATGTTCTCTCTCTCTAGAAACATTTATGTGTTTGCCTTTTCGACTGCCAGCAGCCCTCATGTTGGGGCCATTGCATTGATTCTTCTTCCACATCCTGCCCTCCTTTATTGTCACCTTCCAAGAGGGCTCACACAAACAAGTTCTCTCCTAATTCTCATAATACGGAAATGGGAAAAGAGTCTGTGAATGGGACTGTCTCATTATGGCAAATGCTACCTGGAAGAATCTGGAAACTTCCTGGGCTACTCAAGTTTCTTCCATAGCCTTCAAATCTTCCATTTTTATTTTATTCTGATTTCTCTGGAAAAGAAAAATAAGCAAGCATATTAAAAGTGTGTGTACTGACCTTGGACTCAAGAAGGAGTCTTGGGTTTCAATCCCATTTCTTCCATCATTTAGTTGAGTCTATTGAACTACATTTAGTAATTGCTGTTCAATTATGCCCAACTCCTTCTGACTCTCTTTAGGGTTTTCTAGGCAAAGATACTGGAGTGGTTTGCCATTTCCTTCTCAAGCTCATTTTACAGATGAGGGAACTGAGGCCAGCAGAGTTAGGTAACTTGCTCATGGTCACTAGCAAGTATCTGAGCTCAGATTTGAAGTCAGGAAGATAATGACTTCAAGTCTAAGACTCTATCCACTGTGCCACTTAGCTGCCCCTTACATTAAGTACAATCTCTCAACAACAAATGATCAGTTACTTGCTTCTGTGTTCCCTTTACTGCATTGTCCCTTCACCTCCAGAGGGATATCATGTCCCTTTACATTCAAGGTTAAAAGCCTTCTTGGTGTGATTTCAATGTCTGTATACTCTTTTATTCAGGTTCTACTTTCTCTACTTGCATTAATTAATGTTGATGTTTCTAGATTTCTCTCTGTTGCTTACTCTGACTGATTTTGATTTGCAGTATTCCTTTATGTTACTTGTCTAGAATTTGTTCAGAGAGTCTTTCTCATTAAGTATTTCAGACATCCTGATTTTTTTGGAATAACAAAATACTGCTTTTATAAAAATATTTTAAAATATATCAATTTCCACCTTTTATATAATGCCATCCATCCATCATACTTACCAACAAAGGATGCCAAAGACATAGGGTGGTAGATAGCAAGCTTGGTAACTTGACCAGGATATTGCCACATTTCTCTCTAAAGTGATTCTCCCATGACCCTAGTACTACATAGGTGTACCTCTCTATCTGGAGCACTTACAGTATGGAAGCTTGACAACTGCCTATTTCCCTCATAGTGATTTGACTAGCATCTTCTTCCTTTCAAAATGATAAAAAGACATCATGTAAATATAATTGTAAAGTGAATTAAAGCAAAATGTTTATTTTTAATATTACTAAGCTGAAACCACTTTGCACTTCTGTTCTGGTGATTAATGATTCTCTTATCCGACAGAAAAGATTCCTGACAGAGACAACAGTCATTTCCTCAATGCCATTCCCTAGGCAGAACCTGAGTAAGAACAAAATACACACTGGTCTAGCTTCCAAATAATTCATGTTTGCATCAAAGCAAGAAAGAAACATCAGCTTAAAATCATTCAGGCTGCAAACTTTGTTGAGGGTAAATGGTGGAAAAACTACATAGGCACCAATAATATAATTGCCCACATTTGCAAGCAAGAAATGACACTCTAGTCACACATCCTCAGAATCTATTCCCTCATCTCTGTAAACTCAAAGTCAATAATTTTGCAAAATTTTCAAAAGCAAATAAAACTGAAAGAGGAGATGGGAGAAGAGCCCACCTCCTTACTTTTTTACATAGGTGGGAGATTCATGTGTAGCGTGTAGACAGAAATAGAGCATTGAATATATATTCACACTTTTCCACTGTATTGGACCAGTTTTACTGTTTTCTTTGTCTTCTTCCCCTTTTTTGTCACTTAAAAATATTGTTACATTAGTAACATGTGGGCTCTGGAGAGAGAAGGAGCATTTTCAAAATGAGGCTACTTTAATAGCTTAGGCAAGAGGAGATAAAGACCCCAACTAAGGTAATAGTGTTTTTGTAACTAGAAAGAAAGGAGTAGGTGACAGGGATGTCACAGCAGCAACAAGGTTTGCTAATAGATATGACATAGGAATTAAGGGAGAGCAAGGAGTTGGAAATGTGAGATTTGAGGAGATCACACCTTCCAAGTTGGAGATACTGAGCCTGAAATTCTTCATGAGTGCAAGGTGACTGCTTGGCTGAATGGATCTGGAACTCAGGAGAAAGATTCTGCCTGGATATAGATTTGGGATTCATTCATAGAGCTAAGCATTCAAACAACTGGAGCTGATGAGATTTCCCCCAAAATAGTGTCAAGAGAGAACACTACATGGACAGAGCACTATAGGACACCCAGGTTTACAGAGAGAGAAATGGATTGTAAACCAATATAGAGGAATGAGAAGAGGAGCGCCGGAGTAAAATCATAAAATGACAGGGGAGAGAATCTCTATGTAGAAGAGGAGCTCCATTGTAACAAAAGTGGTAGAGACACAAATTGCCATGAAGACGGAGAAAAGGCCACCAAATTTGTCTATTAAAACCTAATGAGTAATAAAAGGTCAAGAAATCAGGGGAAACGATGGGGGGAAAGGAATGAAAGGAGCTGAACAGTACTGCACCTCAAATTATATCATGAGGCAGTTACCATCAAAACTATTTGGTGGTGATTTTAAAATGCATGTGGGGAGCAAATCAGTGAAAGAAACTGCATAATCAATACCTTGGAAACAAATGCACATAAGAACAGGAAACCATGGAGGAAATAAGTTCCCATTCCAGAAAAACTAGTAATCATTTGGGCAACAATTAGGGTTAGAATGACAACAAACAACTAAACACAACAAACTCTTTAAAAAAAACAAGCTCAATGATATGGTTGGGAGAGCTAGGAGTGCAGGGGACCATGAAAAACAAGATGGAGAGGTCAGCAGAAATGAAACAAACAGAAGATTTTAACTATGTTACATTTGTTGGATTTGATGTGAAAAAATTCATTGTTTGTGGATCTGTGAGCTGGTCCTATCATTCTGTAATTTATATAAAAATGTGCATTAATCTAAAGGTAGCCATCTCTAGAGTGGGGGTGGGGGGGAAGGGAAAGTAGGAGAAAGAAAGTTACAGGACAACTTTGTTGTATATTTAAAAGTCATACCAAGTAGTACATAATAGATCTGCAAAAAAAAACTTAATTAATTAATTAATTAATTAATTTAATTAAAAGTCTGCCATTCAAGATTTCTAAAGAATTCATATAAACCCATATCTGGATTGCTGTCTTAGATGGAGTTGCTGGGGTGAGTGGCCAGTTGGCCAGAGAGAGGCTACAGAGAGAGCACCCAACTAATAGCTCTTACAGCTGCAAAAAAAATCCTAGCAATTTGGAACAAAGCTCTCCTCTCTGGAAGCAGAGTCCTAGTGTGGCAAAGAGCTCAAAAGTCAAGTAACTGACTGGCAACATGAGCAAGCAGAGGAAGTAAAGCAAGCACAGCAATCAAACCTTAGGTTCCTTTTTGGGGGACAAAAAGGATCAAACCATAGAATGGGAGGAAGAAAACACAGTCACAACTCCTACATCAGAAGAGTCCAAGAAAGTTGCAGACTGCCTACAAGCCATAGAAGAACTTAAGAAGGATTTTGAAAATAAAGTAAGAAAAGTGGAAAATTTGGAAAGAGACATAAGAATGATGGAATAAAATCATCAAAAGAGAGTCAACAACCTGACTGAAGAAAATAACACCTTTAAAATAGACTAACTCAAATGGCTAAAGAGGCCCAAAAAGCCAATGAAGTGAAGAATGCTTTAAAAAGCCAAATTTGCCAATTTAAAAGGAATTTTAAAAGCTCACTGAAGAGAATAATTCCTTAAGAATTAGATTGAAAAAAATAGAAGCAAATGACTTTATGAGAAATCAAGATACCAAAAAACAGATCCAAACAAATGAAAAAATAGAAGGCAATGTGAAATATCTCTTTTAAAAAACCACTACTAACCTGGAAAATAGATGCAGGAGAGACAATTTTAAAATATTGGACTACCTGAAAGCCATGATCAAAAAAAGAATCTAGAAATCATCCTTCAAAGAAATTCTCAAGGAAAGTTCCCCTGCTATTTTAGAACCAAAGGACAAAATAGAAAGTGAAAGAATTCACCAATTCACCTCTCAAAAAAGATCCCAAAAAGAAAACTCCTAGGAATATCATATCCAGGTTCCAGAGTTCCCAGATCAAGGAGAAAATATTACAAGTAGCCAAGAAGAAACCATTTGAATATTGTAAAAATCAGAATAATGCAAGATCTAGTAGCTTCTATATTAATAGATCAAAGGGCCTGGAATATGATATTCCAAAGATCAAAGGAGCTAGGATTCAAACCAAAAATCACCTACCAAGTAAAACTGAGTATAATGTTGCAGGGGGAAATATGGTCATTCAATGAGGTGGAAGACTTTCGAGCATTCTTCATGAAAATATGAGAAGTGAATAGAAAATCTAACATTCAAATAGAAGAAGCAAGAGAAGCATGAAAAGGTAAACAGGGAAAACAAACCATAAGGAACTTATCAAAGTTTAACTACTTACATGCCTACATGGAAAAATGATAATTGTAACTTATGACACTTTAATCAGTGTGAGGAAAATTGAAAGGAATATAGATGTGTGTTTGAGTGTGTGTATACATAGGTGAAATTGACAGATGAGAGAGGAATATAAAGAGAGGAGATGAGTAGAGATAGAATGGGGTACATTATCTTATACAGAAGAGACAAGGGATAATTGTTACAATGGAGAGGAATAACAGGAAGGCAAAAGGAAATGGGTTAACCTTACTCTAATTGAATTTGGCTTAGGGAATAAATGACATGCACTCTAAATTGGGTATCTTGCCACACAGGAGAGTTGGGGGGAAGGGGATGAGGGGGGAATGATGGAGGGGAGGGCAGGTTGGAGGGGAGAGTTGTAAGAAGTTTACACTTCTGTAAAGAGAAAGGGACAAAGTAGAGAACAGAACAAGTAGGGGGGAGGAATAGGAAGGAGAGAAATATAGTCTGTCTTACAAAACATTTTCTTTTCTTAGGTTCACAACACTGTTGTAGACACAACCCAATCTTGTCAGGAACTTTGTTTGCTCTTTGAAAAAGCATCTAAGAATTGCCCAGAGAAGGAAGTGGTGTGAAACCCATGTTGTTTAAATTTGGCATTGGAACATTATATCCTGTATATTAAAATGTCCTGTGATTTAAAATTTAAAAAGAAGGATCCAAAAATTGTGAAGGTCACTCAAAAGAGCCTCACCAGTTTGTTTCCTTCATGATATGTGGTTCAGAACTTCGTGACTTCATTCTAGACCAGAGTCCTCTCATCTTTCTATTAACCTCTCTATTAATTAATTAATCATTTTTTATTAATGGAATGTAGAGAGACACGGACTGCTCTTGAGAGTTATTGATGCACTAAATAGAGATCACTAGCCTATTTAACAACAGAATTCTGAGCACAAAAAATCTCAGTGTGCTGGAATAAAAGTTGATTCAGTTGAGGCTGTCCAGGATAAGTATGATGAGAGGTATGTTGAAATTCTGAAGATTGAAATGAAAAATAAGAGCTCCTTGTAGCCATCTGGAAAATGTCATATGGGAAGATGAATAATATAGGTTTCTGTCTAGCTTTAGGAGATAGGACAAGGACCAATGGGTCAATATTTCTGCTTTGAAACAGAAATCTCTAAAAGTTAGTTCCATCTAACAGTAGAATGGGAAACAGGTTCCTCCCCTTCAATATCCATTTTCTGATAGAAGCAGGATAGCTTTTTGTATAAGATTTGGGTAATGATTTTTTGATGTCATTTGTTTTTTATTCCATGGGAAGTAAGGGTAGAAGCCTCTAAAAGCTTCCTCCCTCTCTCAGAAACTTTGTCATTAATTAACAAGGGCAAGGGAGAGCCAGATAAACAGGGATAAGCAAGTTGACTGCTATGTTCTTACAGGAGAGAAAAGCAAGAGCCATCCATCCATGAGAGGAAGCGTGTGCTCCCATTTCTTCAGTCTTTTCAGTCAATATTTGAGTTTCAGATGGTTTCATGTGGTGAGGAAATGGTGACATCTTAAACTCTTACAAATATCATTTGATACCATTTTGCTTATCATTTTATTATCTGACTCTAATATGGACCAGTTGCTCTCTCTACTTAAAAACAGAACAAAACAGGCAGATGGAAAGAGAAAAGGGAAGTAATAGCCACTGTTGGGAAATAATGGCTTTCCTGAGGAAAGGATTAATTGAAAGCACTTCTACAAGTGGAGCAACCTAAAAGACTGACTCCAGCCAAGGTTTTCCTATTATTCTGAAGAACACTCTTTCATGTCAAGTGAGAAAGATGAGGAAGTTTTTAAAAAATTCATTTCCTTTACTTTACATAACTGCACATACACAGCCTCTATCTGATTGCTCACCATGTCAGGGAGGGGACAGGAGAGGGAGGGAGAGAGGAAGAGAATTTGGAACTCAAAACTTTAAATACAAATGTTTTTTAAATTGGAGAAAAATAAAGATAAAAACATTTCAAAGAAAAAACTACCATTGAAAAACTCATTTCTTTCATTAACTTTAAATCAGCTGTTCTATTTCCCACAAGAAGGTCATTAAAATAATGGATCTAATTTCCCCCCTTGCTAGACACAAACTACTTAAGTTTCAATTCTCCATTGACTTTGTCACCAGTTCCATTGCCTCAGAGGTCTCTCTTCATAACCCATGAGCTGCTCTAGAGGACCCCAAGTGTTTCTGACTCCCCAGATCAGTCACCAGTCTCTAACAGTTTCTAGTATATTTGGCTGCTTGTCCACATTTTATACTTTCACCTAAAGAAAAAACCCATCTTAATTGAACTTTTATGTAGTGGACATTTTGCTAGTTCTTGTTCTGTACTTACAATCTCATATTTTTCAAACTAAGTTTATTCCTTCACTTTCTAAATATCCTCTTATTTTCTCTACTAATTCAACTCAGATTCTTGAGATGCTATTGTATACTTGCTGGGTGCATCTCTGCACTGTGGATGATTATTCATTAGAGGGGACTAAGGAGGTAAACCTAGGTTTCAATGAAGTTTTGGCATTACTGCCTTTTAGAATCTTATGAAGAAAGGGAAAGAAACAAAATACCTATGTTACTAGTCCATATGTGCAAAACATATGAATATTTCTGGGGAAGGAATATTGTTGCCAGAGGAAGAGAAGTCCTATCTTTTTTCATTCTTACTAAGACCCAAAGCCAGATACCCAAGAAATCTAGACTTTTCCTTGGTGATTTTCAGAAGTCCATGTTTCTTGCCTGGGAAAATCCCATTTCTCAGAGGGGCTGTTGGATGTACCTGTCTCCAAAAACTCACTTTCTCTCCTCTAAGACAGTCCAGTTCACACACATATGCATAGGTGCACAAGTGTATTTGTGATATGTAGAAACAATTGGTAGTCAGTAACATTTATTGGCATATTTTACAATCCTCACTTCCTATAATTTCTTAGAATCACAGATTTCTCTGTTCCATGTGGGGAAAAAATCCTAACTTCTGATATCATGGAAGAAGTATGACAACATTTCACAGATCTAGTTACAAAAGGGTTTTTGGTATGTTCCTCATTTGTGGGGCAATGATGTGTTCTAGTACTGGGCAACTGAAAGTCAGCTAGGCTATGACTTGGTACCATGATTTGTGAGGATTACAGATGCATCATTGGGTTGTCTCTTCACTTTGTCAAGTTCAAAAACAAAAGTTACATTTAAAAAGAAAAATGACACAATTCAATGCCTGGCCAAGGTCTGTATTTGTCTCCAAGAAAGAGAGCTGCCAGTCTCTCCAGGGTAGAGATGGAGATTCCGGTTTGGCCACATGGTTTCTCCCTAGTACCCACACTCTGCACTCTCTACGTGATCTTGTTCTCATCCCATTGTCTTGTACCCACTTGTTGATAATTATTGGGGATAAGTCAATGCACCACTGCAGAGTTTAAGTGGGTGTTGTTCTTGTGCTAGTCTCAGGTTACAAAGAGAGTCTTCACATAGTGATCAGGACAGACACACACACACATACTTAAAGCTACAAAACAAGTTGACCAAGACAAAAATATAGCACCATGTTATGTTTTTCTCTTTTATTTCCACTTCCCTTACCAATGTTCTCTCAAAAGCTCAGAATCCAAGGCGAAGAAAAAGCACATTTAAATACACTCTCAAGAGCCCACATTAGAAATGTCATCAGTCTCTGTGATATTGCTGAACTGAGCAATATCACCTGTCATAAGACCCAAGTGCCCCAAACGTAGAAGAGCTTATGAGTAAAAAAACCAGTGGGGGTGGGGGATATATAGAGGGTCTGTGTGTGTGGAGGGGGTGTTTGTGTGTGTGTGTGCATGTGTGTGTGTGTATGTGTGGCCTTTTAGGACAGAAACATGAGATGTGATCCCACCTTGCGGAAGGCATTTTAAAATGTCTCAAACCATTTCTACAAATTCTTTCTTAAAACGGATTGTTGTATGGTCCTGAACACAAGCACAGTAGTCTGCCTACGAGCCCATAACCTTACTCTAGGACTTTACAAAAAGCCTCCTAAGATAAAAGATTCTGAATATGGACATCATCCTTGCTACTCCTTCACATTTTAGATGAAATAGACTTAGGATAATAGACTGGGAAAACTGGCCAAAATGGGAGAACCAGGATTAGAACCGGGCCCTTTTATTGCACATCCAGCACTCTTTCTAATAACCCAGGACCCACCTGAGGGAAGTGAGAAGGCATGAGAGTTGCTGGAGATGATGAAGAGGCCGCTTAGACAAAGAGGAAGCATGGCAGTAGCTAAAAGGGTCAATCCAAGTTGAGAGAAACCATTTTGTTTAGTTCTCATTTCATTCCCAGAATGCAAAAAACAGGTCTTACCCTGTTCTCCCTGCAGATGTCACTGATGCTCCTACAAAGGTGCAATGCACCTCATTTGTAGTCTCTGGAAGGAAGAATCACTCAGTGAGAAAAACACTGGATATTGCTGACATCTTTGAGCAAAGGACGAGAGCAGCCCCTGGTAAGGTTAGGAATCCAAGCCACATGTTGGCAGCATGAATGGTGGAGAATCCAAAGCATTGTATAAAGGGGAAGAAGCCCTGAAGTCTCCCTCTGGGAGACTAGCTGGCAAGATGTGGGATCCTTCTGGGCTGTGTTTTATTCACTTCCAAAATGACAGCTGGGCTCAACAAGATAACCTCCACCCAGCACTCACCCCCTGGGATCAATATTTGTTTTTGTAAAATAGTATTATATTTTTTCCAATTACACGTAAAGATAAATTGCAGCGTTCATTTTGTGTAAGGTTTTGAGTTCCACCTTTTTCTTCCTCCTTCACCCCTCCGAAAGACAGCTAGCAAACTTATATACATCATATGTGTGCAATCATGTTAAACATGTTTCCACATCAGTTCTGTTGTAAAAGAAGAAACAGAACAAAAGGGAAAAATCATGAAAGCAAAAAACAAGAAAAAAGTGACAATTGTCTGTCTCAATCTGCATTCAGACACCAAAGTTCTTTCTCTGCAGGCAGACAGCCTTATCCCCCTTTGGAACTGTCTAAGCTTATTGCATGGCTGAAAAGAGCTCCGTCTGTCCTAGGGGCTGGCTGCACATGATCGCTGTGTTCTCCTCTTTCTGTATGTGACCAGTTTCAAGGAAACATTCGCCATCTTCCCTTCCCCAGTTGCTCATTAAATTGATCATGGATGGAGAGCTCCCTCAGTGCTAGATAGAAATGCCTAAACATTGATTCTAAATTGAATAGTGTCCTTGACATCTCTTCTTAAGATTTAAGCTGCTTTAGAAGGTTTCAAATATAGGTATTTCTGACTCCCCAGTTTCACTGAGTTCATGACCACTCAGGCTAGGGCATATGGCAAGAATATTCACCAGCCTTGAACTGACTTTCTGCATCTCTGACATATTCACCCTCTTGTTTGTCCTCCTCCTGCTCCTCCTCTTCCTTCTCCTCCTCCTTTTCCTCCTCCTTTTCCTCCTTCTCTAGTTTCTTCTTCTCTTGTTCCATTTCCCCTTCTTCTTCCTCCTCCCCTTCCTCCTCCTCTTCCTCTTCCTCCACTTCCTCCACTTCCTCCTCTTCCTCCTCCTTCTCCTTTGTTTCTCCTCCTCCTCTTCATTTTTTCTTGTTTTATTCTCATTGTTATCGTTACACCTAAAGCAAAACTTCAGCTTTAAGTATAGATATCGTACATTCTGTTCATTTTTCTTCTCCATCTAAAAGCAGCCCTTGAAGGAAGTACAGGATTGAGTAAGTAGCAATGAGAGAGCTGGCTCTCCACATAGGGAGAACAACATCAGCATAGGGTGCATTCAATGGACATTTGGGAAAAGACAATGAGGCAGGGTCATGGCATCATGTGGGGTGAAGGGGCAAGGAAAAGAGAAGGGAATAAGCATTTTTTTCTCCTGCCTCCTTTGTGCCAGGTGCTGTGCTATGTGTTTTGCCAGGCTTGGCCTTCACAGCAACCCTACAGAGTGGGTGATACTATTCTCCCCATTTTACTCTTGAGGAAACCAAAGCAAACTGGGGTTGTGATCTGCCCAAAGCCATACAGCTAGTAAGGGTCAAAGGCCAGATTTCAATTTAAGTCTTCCTTAGTCCAAGCCCAGTGCTTTGGAATCATACAGTGGAAGACCCTGAGTCTGGATTGAATTCACTAGGCAGCAGGGCTGCATTTCCATGAACTGAGCAGAGGACTGTGAATGAACATGATAGGTACAGAGACCTGGCTGTTGTAATGGCAGGACCACTGTCTTGAAGAATTCCCAAAGAACTACTGAAATGCCTGAATAGGAACAAATGGATCCATTTACCCAAAGAGAGATGGCTTTTTCTTTTGAACAAGTTTCTAGAAATTTAGGATTTTAAGATTTCATAAGATAGCATGAACCAGATACAAACATGCAGAAGCTTTCTGAAGCCTTCCTGCCCAAAAAGCCAAAGGCCAAAGGAATCACCTTTCTCAGCCTTCCCTTCTGCTTTCACCTAGACCTCCTACCTCATTGGCCCTCCCATTCCTGGCTCCTAATGTTTCAGTTCTCATGATCTGTAATGGTAATGGAATTTAAAGATCCCCTTGTATTGTTTTGGTTTTCAGGTTGATTGTTGAAACCCAGAGCTTGTGAATCCCACTTTTGGGATAGACTTGTTGACATGAATAGAGAGGGCTGAACTGGGAGGAGCTGGTGCCATGGATTTAGAGAGAGGCCCAGGAAGAGAGAGGCAGAAATACTTTTGGGGAGTAGCATCATGGAAAATTGCTGGGGGCCACAGTTGCTGAGAGAGAGAAAGGGAGGGAAGAAGGGAGGGAGGGAGAATCCTAATGGCTCTGGCAGCTGCTAAAACCCCAGCAATTTGGAACACAGCTCTCCCCTCTGAAAGCAGAGTTCTAAAGAGGCCAAAAGTCAAGTAATTAACTGGCAACATGAGCAGGCAAAGGAAGCAAAGTAAGAACAGCAATACAGCTTTAGATTCCTTTTTTGGGGACAAAAAGGATCAAAGCATGGAACTGGAGGAAGACAATACAGCCAGAACTCCCACATTAGAAGCTTCCAAGAAAAAATGTAAGCTTGTTACAGGCCATAGAGGAGCTTAAGAAGGATGTTGAAAACCAAATAAGAGAAGTGGACGAAAAATTGGGAAGAGAAATGAGAATGACACAAGAAAATCATGAAAAGAGAGTCAACAACCTGACTGAAGAAGATAACACCTTAAAAAATAGATTAACTCAAATGGCAAAAGAAGTCCAAAAAGTAAGTGAGGAGAAGAATGTCTTAAAAAGTCAAATTGGCCAGATGGAAAAAGAATATCAAAAGCTTTCTGAAGAGAATAATTCCTTCAGAATTAGAGTGGAGCAAATGGAAGCAAATGACTTTATGAGAAATCGAGATACTATTAAACAGATACAAACAAATGAAAAAATAGAAGGTAATGCAAAATATCTCCTTGAAAAAAACCACTCACCTGGAAAATAGATCCAGGAGAGACAATTTAAAAATTATTGGACTACCTGAAAGCCATGATTAAAAAAAGAACCTAGAAGTTGTGCTTCAAGAAATTCTCAAAGAAAATTGCCCTGATATTTTAGAACCAGACGGCAAAATAGAAATGGAAAGAATTCACCTATCACCTCTTGAAAAAGATTCCAAAAAGAAAACTCCTAGGAACTTCATAGCTAGGTTACAGAGTTCCCAGATCAAGGAGAAAATATTACAGGCTGTAAAGAAGAAGCAATTTGAATACTGTGGAAACACAATCAGGATAACCCAGGATCTGGCAGCTTTTACATTAATGGACTGAAGGGCCAATTAGAATCTGAAGATCTTTCCTGCCCCTAGACCCTTTGATAGGCTTAAGTGGCTCTGAGAATGTTCCCTGATTTGAAAGTATACTCTGCCCCCTAATAGGCTGAATGTGGTCATGTGGAGCCTGTGGCGGGAAGCTTGTTTTTGGGGAATGGCCACACCTTGTTACTTTGTAATTGGACAGTGGGTCAAGAGGGCTGGGACATTCTTTGACCCACAAGAAACCTATATATACACCCTGATGTGAGGTTTGCTTTGGGGCTGACTTTGAGAAGAGTTGTGTGATTTGGCCAGAAGAGATTCTTGGAAGCCGTTGAGCCCCCCAGCTTTGAAAAACCCAGATGTTGGTGCTTCCCTCTCTGGTAACTGAATAGGTAATGGATGTAATGGTCAGATGGTTGGAAGCCCATCTGCTAATTTGTTTCTTGGTCTGCTTGTAACTTGTGTTTGTATTCTCTGGAGTTCAGGGTGCTGACTGTTTCCCCTGAACTAGGTAAATGATATGTTTGTTTGATTAAAGAAAGATTGTTAACCCATTTTGAGCTGCTTTCCTTTAGAAAAGTAGATCCAAGAACCTGTGCTAGCATCTTCCTTGGGTATGCTAAGGTGCTTACTGATACAAGGGCCTGGAATATGATATTCTGGAGATGAAGGGAGCTAGGATTGAAACCAAGAATCACCTACCCAGCAAAACTGAGTATAATGTTTGTGGGGAAAATATGGTCATTCAATGAGTGGGGGGACTTTCAAGCATTCATGTTGAAAAAACAAGAACTGAATAGAAAATTTGACATTCAAATATAAGAAGCATGAGAAGGTAAACATGGAAAATTAATCATAAGGAATTTATCAAAGTTGAGCTATTTATGTGCCAACATGGAAAAACAATAATTGTAACTCATGAAGCTTTTCTCAGTATGAGGACAGTTGAAGAGAATATAAATGTACATATACATATACATACACATATGTCTATATAGGAGGGCACATACATGTATGAATACATATGTGAGTGTGTATATATGTGTACATAGACAGAGGGCACAGGATCAATTGAATAGGAAGGGATGATATTTTTAAAAGTGAAATTGAGAGGTGGGAGAGGAATAGAATGAGAGGAGACAGGGAGAGACAGAATAGGGTTAATCATCTCACATTAAAAAGGCAAGGGATAACTGTTACAATGGAGGGGAAGAACAGAAAGGCAAAAGGGAATGGGTCAACCTTACTCTCATTAATTTTTGCTTACGGAAGGAATGACATACACTCTAAAATGGGTATCTTCCCTATGGGAGAGTAGAGGGGAAGGTAATGAGAGGCGGGATGATGGAGGGGAGGGCAGGGTTGGGGGAGGGTTGCTCGAAGCACACACTTATGTAAAGGGACAGGGACAAATTAGAGAACAGAACAAGGGGGGACATGACAGGAAAGAGGAAAATATAGTCAGTCTTTCACAATATGTACATTGTGGAGATGTTCTGTGTAACTACACATGTACAGCCTGTATTGAACTGCTTGTCTTTCCAGTGGGGGTGGGTGATGAGGGAGGTAGGGAAAGAATTTGGAATTTAAAGTTCTAAAATCAAGTGTTAAAAAATATATATGTATATATATATATATAGTTGTTGTTGTTGTTGTTGTTGTTATTTACATGCAACTGGGTAATGATATATACAGGCACTGGGGTAGGAAGATCCATCTCACCCTAGCAGAAACCAGTGGGGTGATGGGGGAGGATAAAGGAGAGAGCAGGTTGGTGGAGGGGGTATACAGTGGGATCACTGTTTTGGGGTGGTGAGTAGAGGAAAGATGGGGAGAAAATGTGTAACTCGAAATCCTGTGGAAACGAATGATGTAAACTGAAAATAAACAAAAGTTGATAACCAAAATAAAGAAAGAAATGGGGAGCAGACAGACAGACTTCATAATACCCTGGAGAGACTTAAATAAACTGATGCTGAACAAGAAAAGCAGAGTCAGGAGAAACTTGTACACAATCACAGACACAACATCTGTGTGACGACTAAATTTTATAGACTGGACTCTTCTCAGCAACACAAGGCTATAAGACAACTTCAGAAGACTCAGGTTGGAAAGACATATCCAAATCCAGAGAATGAACTATAGAGTTTGAATGCAAATTGAAGCAAACAGCCTGCTCTCTATCTTTTTCTTGTTTTGTTTTGTTTCCCCTTTCCCATTGTTCATTTCATTGGTTATAATCTTTATTTACTACCTGACTAATGTTTAATGGGAAAGTGTTTGCAAATTCTATATTTGACTGATGCCACCAAGGGGACTGAGGAAGAAGAAGGGGAAGAAAATTTGAAACTCAAGGGATTGTGGAACTGAATCTTGTACACTAAAAGTAAACAAATTAATTTTTTAAAAAAGGAATGCAATTCATGATTTGCCGGCTGAACACCAAGGTGGATACAAAAACCAGACTGATTTAAGAGAAGGTATGCTTTTGGGTAGGACTAGGAAGCACTTAATAGAAAAGAAAATTACCTCAGAGCCCCCACGTTCCTCCCACCTCCTGTTCATGCGCATTGCAAAGATTCCAAGTTGATGACTGATCCTAATTTCTTGAGGGCAGATGCTCCCAGTGGATATCATCCTTTTATATCTAGTAGAGACTCCTGTTTGTAGAGACCCTCACTCACTGTTCTTTGCTGTTCTTCTTTATCAGAATCTCTAAGGCATTTTCTGTCTGATTGTTTGTTGTCCATCCACCCAACTCTTCCTGATCCCGTTTGGGGTTTTCTTGGCCAAGATACAGAAGTGGTTTTCCATTTCCTTCTTCAATTCATTTTTAGATGAGGAAATTGAGGAAAACAAGGTGAAGTGACTTGTCCAGGGTCAGTTAGTAAGTGTCTGAGGCTGGACTTGAACTCAAGTCTTCCTGCCTCCAGACCTGGTGCTCTATTGACTTTCCCTTCTCATCTCTCATGTCCTTAAACAATAGAGTACCCTTTAAGACTCAGAATAGATTCTAAATAATGAACGTTTGTTGATATATGTGTGCTTAAGAGAGTTTCCAAACCCCATTGGCTGGTTTTTCTAGGGCTTTTATTTCTTGTCTAGCACGCAGACTTTTTCTGACTCCCTTCATGCCATCCCAGAAGCCATCATAGTCAAAACGACTTGGGGGAGATGGGGCTTATAAAAGTGGGAGTTTTCCATTATTATGTAACAGTTTAACTTTTGAGACTAAAGGTTGAGAATCTGTTTAGATAACTAATAAGTTAAGCTTTAGTCTCCTTTCACTCACAGGAAAGAGGTCTTGAAGTCATCAGAGAATGTTTGTGCTCTCTGAGCTCTGGATTTACCAACTTCTACAAAACGAATCACATCTGTGGGAATTAGTCTCCTCATTGCTAAAGTGAAAAGCATTGCCTACAAATAGTCCAGTCCAAACACTGGACTGTAAATATGCCTTAAGTATTGTTTTCTGAGTTGGGGGTACCAAACAGTGCCCTGTGACAGAGCAAGCAGATGGGAGAATAGGAGGCTAGGATTAGGTGGAAGAGACTTTAGAGAAAACATGGTTTGAAAGTACCATTTTACATAGAAGGATGCAGAAGCCAAAACATGATTAGCTTTGGTGCTTTTAGTCACTGATGTTCGTGTTATTCTGACTACTTGGAGGTTTTGGACCAACCCTAACTGATCTTTGCAAAGGACTTCAAAGAGTTTCTGCCCAGGGAGGGAATGTGACCCCTGTCCCCAAGCTCACTCCTTTTGAGACTCTCTCGTAACTGGTGGAGATGAAGGTTCTGCCCTGTGTAAGGGGTGGGGTAGAGTTGGGGAGAGGAAAGAACTTCAGTTCTCAGCCAGTCCCTCCTTGGAGACTCATCATTTGGATTAGGGAGGAAATGGACAAAGTCAGTCCCACTTCAGGTTGCTGATGTAAAAGATTGTGGGAAGATATGAGAGGAGCTAACAGGCTCCATGATGTCCGGGTTCCCAGCTTGCTACAGGAAAGACTTTGAGGAGTTTCCCTTTGCCTGAGATGCAAGATCCTCGCTCAACAGAGCTGGGTTCTTTCTCTCCCAATGGGAGAGTTCCTTCATTCTGTATTGTCCAGCATAGAATCTCCTATTTACGTTCTCCGATTTCTGTTCTGTTTCAGTTTAGACAAAGGGGCTTCTTTGATATTGTTCCTGTGTGTAGAATTAGCACTAGGTGAGAAAGGGGCCAAGCCTTGGATGTCCCCATTACCCCCCAAACCAAACGACAAGGCAATCAAAAGTCATACACATGTGTGTAACTTTCCTCTTTGATGCCTTTGGGATATAGACTGAGTATTGGTATTTCTGGATCAATGGTGATGCAGAGCTTACTTTAATTGCATAGCTCCAAACTGCTCTCAAAATTGCTGAATCAGAGCAGAAATCCACCAAGAGGGCATTAATAACCATCTTTACTCACAGC
>JAQQSW010000074.1:56101-72470 GCA_028646575.1 Pseudocheirus occidentalis
GGGAAGCACACATCTCAGTAAAGAGACAGGGACAGGGTAGAGAACAAAACAAGGAGGGGGTGCAGGATAGGAAGGAGGGAAATACAATCAGCATCTCACAATTTGCCCACCATGGAGATGTCCTGTGTAATTACACATGTACAGCCTGTATTGAATTGCTGCTCCTGCCAGTGGGAGTGGGTGACAGGGGAGGAATTGCAAGAATCTAGAATGTAAAGCTATACAATCAAATGCAACTGGGAAATAATACATACAGGGATGGGGGCAGGGAGCCCCTCCCTGTCCTGCTAGAAAGCTAGAGGGGCGTTGGAGGAGGACATAAAAGGGAACAGATTGTGGGAGGGGCCTTACAGTGGGATCAATGTTCTGGGATGGGGGTTAGGGGCAACAAGGGGAGAAAATTTGTAACTCAAAACCTTGTGGAAATGAATGATGTAACCAAGAAAATAAATCAAAATTAAAAAAAAAAAGAACTTAAGAGGAAACCAGGGGGTGGCTACGTGGTACAGTGAATAAAGCAACGGCCCTGGAGTGAGGAGGACCTAAGTTCAAATCTGGCATCAGACACTTGACACAAAGACAAGGCATGTGACTTTGGGCAAGTCACTTAACCCCAATTGTCCTCCAAAAAAAGCACACACACACACACACACACACACACACACATACACACAAAGAGAAAACCATGGAAGCCATTAGGTGGAGACCAGGAACAAGAGTGTCCTGGGCATGGGGACAGTCAGAAAGGTGGAGCAGAGCATCAATGGAGGATCTTCCCTGGGGAACATCCAAGAGGCCAGTGTCACTTGTATCCTACAGTGTGTGATGGGAAGCAATGGAGGAGAGGAGTGGAAAGGGAAGAGGAGGCTGAGTTCTTTGAACAGCAAATAGTGATTTTTGTTTTGGACTCTAGAAGCAATAGGAAGCTGGAGGTTATTGATTAGGGGAGTAACATGGTCAGACATTTGCTTTAGGTGGCTGCATGGAGGCTGTATTGGAGCAGGGAGGGACTAGAGGCAGCCACATCCACCCCCAGGCAATTGCAATTGTCCAGTCCAGGTGTGAGGTGATGAAAGCCTCTACCACAGTGGCAGCAGCAGCCCATGAGAGGAGGGGTGGATTCTAGAGATGTTGCTCAGGTAAATTCCCCCTTGGTAATAGTTAGGCTACTTTTATTATATTGTGGTCTTTTGATTTGTGCATAAATTGGATTTAACTGAGGCAGTAGCATGAGGTCATCCAGCATCACTCTCTCCTCCAGAGACCCCACAGTCCACTGGTAGAACAGAGTCAAAGTAACTAGTGATAGCTTGAGATGAAGTGGAGGACCTTGGCATCTTTCATGTCAGACCAAGTTCTAAGGCTCCCAGAACCTGCTTCAGCCACCTTTGTGTCCATTGGAACCAATCGTTCTCATCTGCCCATTCCACCAGATGAAGTCTTCTCATGCTTGGGGTGGACACCCCCTCCAGTCCCACCTCACCAATGGGCTTCAGACCTCACAGTTAGCCTCAACCTGGTTTAGCCCATCTGCCAACAAGATTACTGGGGTGTGGCACACTACAACTTCTTTGAGACACAGGTGAGAGGCCGGTGGAACAAGTGGGCACCAAAGGTGTTAAACAGCCCTGGAAAGGGCTCAGCAGCCCTCACACCACACAAACTTGTCTTCCCTGAACACACACTATATCCTGACATGCATACATACACATTTCATGAAGGCTAAATCTCCCAGTCTCACATTAAACTACAACCCACCACGTTGGAAAAAAGCAGGCTGGATTTTCATATAACAGTCCAATGCAAAACCAAACCGATGTAAAAGGGGAGTTTTCCACCATGTGTCCCTTGGAAGAAATGTGGGAGCATTTGAAATCTGAGAGTAAACTGAGACTTGAAACATTTTCTTTTCTTAGCTTCACTACACTGTTGTGAACACAACACAACCAACCCTGTCAAAGACTTTCTTGCTCTTTGAGAAAGCAGCTAAGAGATTACCCATAGAAGGAAGTGGTCTGAAACCTATGTTATTTGCATTTGGGATTGGAGCATTGAATCCTGTCTATTGAAATGTTCTGTGATTTAAAAAAAAAAAGGAATTCAAAAACTGTGAAGGTCACTCAAAAGAGCCTCACCAGTTTGCTTCCTTGATGACATGTGGTTCAAAACTTCATGACTTCGCTTAACCCCAATTGTCCTACAAAAAGCAAAGAAATGGCCTCAGACACTTAACACACACACAAAACTAGCCGTGTGACCTTGGGCAAGTCACTTAACCCCAACTGCCCTCCAAAAAGCAAAAAAAAAAAAGCAGACAAACAAAAACTTCATGACTTCATTCTAGAACAGGGCTCTCTCATCTTTCACTTAACTTCTACATTAATTAATCATTTTTTAATTAATAGAATAAAGAGACAGACTGACTGCTCTGGAGAGTTATTGATGCCCTGAACATAGATCACTAGCGTGGTGAACAAGAGAATCCTGAGTCCTAAACATCTCAAAGTGCTGGAATAAGAGTTGATTCAATTGAGGCTGTGCAGGATAAAGACGATAACAGATAATGTTGAAATTCTGAAGACTGAAATGAAAAACGAGAGCTCCTTGTAACCATCTGGAAAATGTCATAGGGGAAGAGGAATAAGGTGGCTTTCTGTCTAGCTTTAGGAGAAAGGGCAAGGACCAATGGGTCAAAGTTTCTGCTTTGAAACAGAAATCTCTAAAAGTTAGTTACATCTAACAGCAGAATGGGCAACAGGTTCCCTCCCCTTCAATATCCATTTTCTGGTAGAAGCTGGATAGCTTTATGTAAAAGATTTGGGGAATGAAGTTTTGTTGTCATTTATGTTTTATTACATGAGAAGTAAGAACAGAAGCCTCTAAAGGCTTCTTCCCTCTCTCACAATCTCTGTTGTGAATTAACAAGGACAAGGGAGAGCCAGAAAAATGGGGATAAGCAAGTTAACTGCCATGTTATCACAGAAGGAGAGAAGAGCAAGAACCATCCATCCATGAGAGGAAGTGTGTGCTCCCATTTCTTCAGTGTTTTCAGGCAATACTCAGCTTTCACATAGTTTTATGTGGTTAGGATATGGTGACATCTTAAACTCTTATAAAAATAGTTTGATAAAGTTTTGTTTATAATTTTATTATCTAACTCTAATATGGACCAGATCCATCTCTCAAGCCTTCTCTCTCTACTTAAAAACAGAACAAAACTGGCAGGTAGAAAGAGGAAAGAGAAGGACTGGCCACTGTTGGGAAATAATGCCTTTTCTAAGGTAAAGAATTAATCCAAAGCACTTCTGCAAGTGGAGCAACTTAAAAGATTGACTCTGGCCCAGGTTTTCCTATTAGTATGAAGAACACTCTTGCATGTCAAGTGAGAAAAGCGAGGAAGTTTTTAAAAATTCATTCCCTTTATTTTACATAACTGCACATACACATCCTCTATCTGACTGCTCACCATCTCAGGGAGGGGACAGGAGAGGGAGGGAGAGAGGAAGAGAATTCGGAACTCAAAACTTTAAATAAAAATGTTTTTAAATTGGAGAAAAATAAAGATAAGAACATTTCAAAGAAAAAACTCCCATGGAAAAATTTATTTCTCTCAGTAACTTTTATATCAGCTATTCTATTTCCCACAAGAGGTCATTAAAATAATAAATCTAATTTCCCCCATTGCTAGACACAAACTGCCTAAATTTCAATTCTCCATTGACTTTGTCACCAGTCCCATTGCCTCAAAGCTCTTTCTTCTTGACCTATGAGTTTTTCTAGAGGATGCCAAGTGTTTCTGACTCCCCAGGTCAGTCACCAGCCCCCAATAGTTTCTAGTATCTTTGGGGGCCTGTCCACTTTTTGTACTTTGACCTAAAGAAAAAACCCATCTTAATTGAACAGTTATGTATTGCGAATTTTGCTAGTTCTTGTTCTATATTTACAATCTCATATTTTTCAAATTAAGTTTATTCCTCACTTTCTAAATATTCTTTTATTTTCTCTACTAAGTCAACCGAGATTCTTGAGATGCCATTGTATACCTGCTCCGTGCATCTCTGCACTGTGGATGCATTATTCATTAGATAGGACTAAGGAGGTAAATCTAGGTTTCAATGAAGTTTTGGCTTTACTGCCTTTTAGAATCTTACAAAGAAAGGGAAAGAAACAAAGTACCTATGTTACATGATTCACATGTGCTAAACATATGAATATTTCTGAGGAAGGAATATTGTTGCCAGAGGAAAAGAAGTGATATTTTTGTTCATTCTTACTAAGACCCAAAGCCAGATGGCCAAGAAATCTAGAATTTTCTTCATTGACTTTCAGAAATCCATGTTTCTGGGGCGGCTAGGTGGCGCATTGAATAGAGCACCGACCCCGGACTCAGGAGGACCTGAGTTCAAATCTGCCCTCAGACACTTAACACAAAAACTAGCTGTGTGACCTTGGGCAAGTCACTTAACCCCCAACTGCCCTCCAAAAAAGCAAAAAAAAAAAAAAGAAATCCATGTTTCTTGCCTGGGAAAATCCCAGTTCTCAGAGGGGATGTTGGATATACATGTCTCCAAAAACTCACTTTCTCTTCTCCAACACAGTCAAATCACACACATGTGCAAAGGTGTGCAAGTGTATTTGTGGTAGGTGGAAAATTTGATACTCAGTAGCACTTCTTGGCATATTTTACAATCCTCAATTCCTATAATTTCTTATAATCCTGGATTTCTCTGTTCCATGCAGGGAAAAAAGAAGTATGATAACATTTTACAGATCGAATTACAAAAGGATTTTTTATGTTTCTTGTTTGTGGGGCAATAATATGTTCTAGTGTGGGGCAGTTAAAAGTCAACTAGGCAATGACTTGATACTGTGATTTATGAGGATTACAGATGCATCATTGGGTTGTCCCTTCATTTTGTCACATTCAGAAATAAAAGTTACATTCAAAAAGAAAAATGACACAATCCAATGCCTGGCCAAGGTCTGTATTTGTCCCCAAGAAAGAGAGCTGCCAGTCTCTCCAAGGTGGAGATAGAGATTCAGGTTTGGCCACGTTGTTTCTCCCTAGTACCCAGACTCTGCATTGTCTAAGTAATCTTGTTCTCATCCCATTGTCTTGTACCCACTTGTTGGTAATAATTAGGGATAAGTCAATCCACCCCTCCAGAGTTTAAGTGGATGTTGTTCTTGTGCCAATCTCAGGTTACAAAGAGAGTCTCCATATATTAATTAGGACATACACAAGCACATGCTTAAAGCTACATGACAAGTTGACCAAGACAAAAAGTCACCACCATGTTATCTAGCTTTTTTTCTTTTATTTCTCCTTCCCTTCCCAATGTTCTCTGAAAGGCTCTATAATCGTAGGTGAAGAAAAATCACATTTAAATACACTCTCAAGAGCCCACATTAGCAATGTGATCAGTCTCTGTGATATTGCTGAATTGAGGAATAATATCACATGTCACAGTTCCCAAATACCCAACAAAGTAGAAAAGCTTATGAGTTAAAAAAGCTGGGTGGGGGGCAGTGTATGAGGGTTGAGGGGAGGTGTGTCTGTGGATATGTGTATGGTATGTCTGTGTGGGGGTGTGTGTGTGCGTGTGTGTGTATATACTTCTTTTATTGTTGGACATGAATATAAGATTTGATCCCACAGTGTGAATGGCACTTTAAAACGTCTCAAACCATTTCTACAAATGCTTTCTTAAAATGGATGGCTGTATGATCCTAAACACAAGCATATCAGTCTGCCTGTGAGCCCCTACCCTTACTCTAGAACTTGACAAAAAGCCTCCTAGGAAAAAGATTCCAAATACCGATATCATCCTTGCTACTCCTTCATGTTTTAGATGAAACAGTCTCAAGAGAATAGCCTGGGCAAACTGGCCAACATGGGAGAACCAGGATTAGAACCAGGCCCTCTTATTGCACATCCAGCACTCTTCCTACTAACCTAGGACCCACCTGAGGGCAGTAGGAGGACATGAGAGTCGCTGGAGATGATGAAGAGGCTGCTTAGACAAAGAGGAAACATGGCAATAGCTAAACGGGTCAATCCAAGGTGAGAGAAACCATTTTGTTTAGTTCTCATTTCATTCCCAGGATGCAAAAAACCACGTCTTATCCTGTTCTCCCTGCAGATGTCACTGCTGTTCCTACAAAGGTGTAATACACCTCATTTGTAGCCTCTGGGAAGAAGAATCATTCAGTGAGAAAAACACTGGATATTACCGACATCTTTGAGCAAAGGACAAGAGCAGCCCCTGGTGAGGTTAGGAATCTGAGCCACATGTTGGCAGTAAGAATGGTGGAAAATCTGGGGAAGAAGCCCTGAAATCTCCCTTTAGGAGACAAGTTGGCAAGGTGTGGGACCCTTCTGGGCTGTGTTTTCTTCACTTCCAAAATGACAGCTGGACTCTACAAGATAACCTCCTCCCAGCACTCACCCCCTGGGATCAATTTTTTTTGTAAATAGTATTATATTTTTTCCATTACATTTAAAGATAAATTGCAGCATTCATTTTGTGTAAGGTTTTGAGTTCCAACTTTTTCTCCCTCCTTCCCCCCTCCCAAAGACGGCTAGCAATCTGATATACATCATACGTGTGCAATCATGTTAAACACGTTTCCACATCAATCCTGTTGTAAAAGAAGAAACAGAACGAAAGGGAAAAATCATGAAAGTAAAAAACAAAAAAAAGTGACAATCATCTGCCTCAATTTGCATTCAGATGCCATAGTTCTTACTTTGCAGGAAGACAGCCTTTGCCCCTTTTGGAATTGTCTAAGCTTATTGCATGGCTGAAAAGAGCTCCACCTGTCCTGGGGACTGGCTGCACAGGATTGCTATCGCTATTACAACATTCTCCTGTTTCTGTGTGTAACCTGTTTCAAGAAAACATTCGCCATCTTCCTTTCCCCAGGGGCTCAATAAATGCATAATGGATGTAGATCTCCCCCAGTGCTAGGTAGAAATGCCTAAACATCGATTCTAAATCGAATAGTGTCCTTGACATCTCTTCTTAATATTTAAGCTGCTTTAGAAGGTTTCAAATGTAGGTATTTCTGACTCCCCAGTTTCACTGAGTTCATGATCACTCAGGCTGGTGCATATGGCAAGAAGCTTCCCCAGCCTTGACCTGACTTTCTGCATCTCTGACATATTCACCCTCTTGTTCATCCTCCTCCTCCTCCTCCTCTTCATCCTCCTTCAACTTTGTTTCTCCACATACTCTTTTTGATCTTGTTTTTTCATTATCATCATTATCCCTAAAGCAAAAATGCTGTTTTAAGTCCAGATATTGTACATTCTGCTCATTTTTTTCCTCATTTAATGTTGGCCCTTGAAGTAAGCACAAGATTATGTAAATATTGATGAGAGAGCTAGGTCTCCACATGGGGAGAACAACATGAGCATAGGTGCATTCAATGGACATTTGGGAAAGACAAGTGAAGCAGGGTCATGGCATCTTTTGGGCTAAAGGAGGAAGGAGAAGAGAAGGGAATAAGCACACACACACTTCTGGATGCATAGCAAACATCTCTGGCTAATGGCACTTGAAAGAACTTTGTCTTTTTTCCACTCCTGCCGAATTCAGAATTCCCAGGAATGAGTAGAGCGATGTTCTCTCTCTGTAGAAACATTTATGTGTTTGCCTTTTTGGCTGCCAGCAGCCCTCATGTTGGGGCCATTGCATTGATTCCTCTTCCACATCCTGCCCTTCCGTATTGTCACCTTCCAAGAGGGCTCACACAAACAAGTTCTCTCCTAATTCTCATAATACAGAAATGGGAAAAGAGTCTGTGAATGAGACTGTCTCATTATGGCAAATGCTACCTGGAAGAATCTGAAAACTTCCTGGGCTTCTCAAGCTTCTTCCATAGCCTTCAAAGCTTCTGTTCTTATTGTCTTCTGATTTCTCTAGAAAAGAAAAATCAGCAAGTTTGTTAAAAGTGTATGTGCTGATCTTGGACTCAGGAAGGAGTCTTGGGTTCCAATCCCATTTCTTCCATTCTTTAGTTGAGTCTATTGAACTACATTTAGTAATTGCTGTTCAGTTATGCCT
Organism: Pseudocheirus occidentalis; assembly: GCA_028646575.1. Lineage (NCBI taxonomy): Eukaryota > Metazoa > Chordata > Mammalia > Diprotodontia > Pseudocheiridae > Pseudocheirus > Pseudocheirus occidentalis. The sequence goes on from JAQQSW010000074.1 coordinate 64,171, forward strand.
AACTCTTTCTGATCCTATTTAGAGTTTTCTTGGCAAAGATACTGGAGTGGTTTGCCATTTCCTTCTCCAGCTCATTTTATAGATGAGGGAACTGAGGCCAGCAGAGTTAAGTAACTTGCTCAGGGTCACACAGCAAGTATCTGAGACCAGATTTGAACTCAGGAAGATAATGAGTTCAGGTCTGAGACTCTATCCACTGTGCCACTTAGGTGCCCCTTACATTAAGTACAGCCTATCAACAACAAATGATCAGTTACTTACTTCTGTATTCCCTTTACTGCATTGTCCCTTCAGCTCCAGAGGGACATCATGTCCCTTTACATGCAAGGTTAATTGTCTTCTTAGTGTGGTTTTCATTTCTGTAGACTCTTTTATTCAGGTTCTACTTTCTTTCCTTGTACTAATTCATGGTGATGTTTCTAGATTTCTCTCTCTTGCTTATGCTGACTGATTTTGATTTGTAGTATCTCTTTATGTTAATTGTCTAGAACTTGTGCAGAGAGTCTTTCTCATTAAGTATTTCAGATATCCTGATTTTTTTTGGAATAATAAAATGCTGCTTTTATTAAAAAATATTTTAAAATATATCAATTTCCACCTTCTATATAATGCCACCTATCTGGCATATTTTCTGATAAACGAATGCCAAAGACATAGGGTGGTAGATGGTAAGCTTGGTAACTTGACCAGGATATTGGCACATTTCTCTCTAAAGTGATCCTACCATGACCCTAGTACTACATAGGTGTACCTCTCTATCTGGAGCACTTACAGGTTGGAAGCTTGACAACTGCCTGTTTCCCTTGCAGGGATTTGACGAGAGTCTTCTTCCTTTAGAAATGATAGAGAGAGACAATTTAAATATAATTCTAAAGGGAATTAAAGCCAAAAGTTTATTTTCTAAATCACTAAGCTGAAACCACTTTTTACTTTTGTTGTGGTCATTAATGATTCTCTTATCAGACAGAAATGATTCCTGATAGACACAACAGCCATTTCCTCAATACCGTTCCCAAGCAAAACCTGAGCAAGCACAACATCCAAACTGGTCCAGCTTCCAAAGAATTCAAAGAAAGAAAGAAGCATCAGCTTAGAATTATTTAGGCTGCAAAGTTTGTTCAGGGGAAATCCTGGAAAAATTACTATTCCCTCATCTCTGTAACTAAAAGTCAATAATTTTGCAAAATTTCAAAATCAAATATACCTGAAAGAGGAAATGGGAGAAGAGCCCACCTCCTCACTCCTTTGCAGAGGTGGGAAGTTCATACAGAGTGTAGAGAAGGGAATGGAGCAGGAACATATATTGAGACTTTTCTACTGTATTGGACTGGTTTTACTTTCTTCTTTGTCTTCTTCCCCTTTCTGTCACTTAAAAATATTGTTTCTAATTGCATATGGGCTCTGGAGAGAGAAGAAGAATTTTCAAAATGAGGCTATTTTAATAGCCTAGGCAAGAAGGGATAAAGACCCCAACTAAGGTAGTAGTGCTTGTGTAACTAGAAAGAAAGGAGTAGGTGGCAGAGATGTCACATAAGCAACAAGGTTTTCTAACAGATATGATATAGGAATTAAGGAAGAGCGAGGAGTTGGAAATAAGAGATTTGAGGAGATGATGCCTTCCAACTTGGAGATGCTGAGCCTGAAATTCTTCATGAATGCAAGGTAACTGATTGGCTGACTGGATCTGGAACTCAGGAGAAATATTCTGCCTGGATATAGATTTGGGAATCATTCAGAGAGCTATGCATTCAAACAACTGGAGCTGATGAGATTCCCCCAAAAAAATGTCAAGAGAGAAGACTACATGGACAGAGCACTATAGGACACCCAGGTTTACCAAGAGAGAAATGGACTGTGAACCAACACAGAAGAATGAGAAGAGGAGCACCAGAGTAAAATCATAAAAGTGGTAGGAGAGAGAATCCCTATGTGGAAGAGGAGCTCCATTCTAACAAAAGTGGTAGAGACACAAATTGCTATGAAGATTGAGAAAAGGCCACCAGATTTGTCTATTAAAACCCGATGAATAAAAAAAGATCAAAAACTCAGGGGAAAGGATGGGGAAAAAAAGAAAGGAGCCAAACATTACTGCATCTCAAATTACATCATGAAGCAGTTACCATAAAAACTATTTGGTGGTGGTTTTGAACTGGGGGTGGGGAGCAAATCAGTGAAAGAAGCTGGATAATCTATATCTTGGAAACAAATGAACATAACAGGAAAGCATGGAGGAAAGAATTCCCCAGTCTTGGGGTTTCCCTCTAGAGGAAGTGCTTTTCACCTGAAGAAGGTCCCTTCCATGTCTGGCTACACCATGAAAGGATGGTATCCTCCTCTTGGTTTATACTATCTTAGGAGAAGCACATTGAAGATTCAGAAATGAAGAAATATGTCTTCTTTACAATGCCTGTACACAGTTTTTGACCCTTTTCTGGTCACTAAATATATTTTCAAGAGTAGTAAGTGACGCTCTATTCTAGTTTAAGAATGAGAAGATGGCTTTCCATTATTTGTCTGATTCTAGACAGATCTGAAAATGTTCGCCAGGCAGAATAAAGTCCCTCAAAGGACAATTAGATGCATATATATATATATATATATGATTCCTTCCTTCTTTGTTGATGCAAGGTTTGCCTGAAAAGGTGTGTAAGTCAGGAATTGATAGAAAGTGTACTCTATTCTTTTTCTGGGCCCACATTTTGGCCTTTACAATGTAGAATAATGCCTTTTCCCCTCCAAAAGTCCTTTCTATGACTCGCTGAACGATGAATGCTGGTATCCTCATTTTGGTTTTTATCTAGCTTAGCAGAATATTGTAAGTCAGGAAATGAAGAACTGTGTCTTCTTTGTAATGCCTGTACACACTTTTTTTTTCTATTCCAGGTAGACAAACATATTTTCAACTGAAGAAAGTGTCTCTCTTTTCTAGTAGTATCATGAGCAGATGGCTTTGGATTATTTGTCTGATACTAGACTGATCAGAAACTGTTTGCCATGCAGGATAATGTCCCTCCAAGGACCATTAGATGCATAGGTGTATAATTCCTTGCTACTTTGTTGGTGCTAGATTTACCTGAATTGGAGTGTAAGTCAGGAATTGATGACAGGTGGATGCTATGCGTTGTCTGGCACCACACTGTGGCCTTTTCAGGGTAGAGGAGGGGCTTTTCAACTGGAGAAGGTCCCTTCCATGTCTCACTCAACCATGAAAGGATGGTATCCTCCTCTTGGTTTATTCTAGCTTAGGTGAAGGGCATTCAAGGTCAGGAAATGAAGAAATGTGTCAACTTTGAAAGGTCGGTCAACACGTTTTGTCCTTTACTGGTGTACGAAGGAATTTTCAAATGACGAAAGTGTGTCTCTTTTGTAATACTAGCATGAGGAGATGGCTGTGCATTATTTGCCTGATTCTAGATGGATCAAGAGATGTTCGAAAGGTAGAATAATGTCCCTCCAAAGACTATTAGATGCACACATGGATGATTGTTTCTTTCTTAGTTGAGGCTTGTTTCGCCTGAATGGTAGTGCAGGACAGGAATGGATAATATGTGTATTCTATGTGTTGTCTGGCCACACATTGTGCCCTTTTCCCTCTAGAGGAAGGGCTTTTCACCTGAAGAAAGTCCCTTCCATGTCTAGTTCCACCATGAAAGGATGGTATCCTCCTCTTTGTTTATTCTATCTTAGGAGAAGGGGAATTGAAGATTCAGAAATGAAGAAATATGTCTTCTTTACAATGCCTGTACACACTTTTTGACCCTTTTTTGGTCACAAAATATATTTTCCACAGTAGTAAGTGACGCTCTTTTCTAGTTTAAGAATGAGAAGATGGCTTTCCATTATTTGTCTGATTCTAGACAGATCTGAAAATGTTCGCCAGGCAGAATAAAGTCCCTCAAAGGACGATTAGATGCATATATGTATGATTCCTTCCTTCTTCGTTGATGCTAAGTTTACCTGAAAAGGTGTGTAAATTAGGAATTGATAAAATGTGTATTCTATGCTTTTCTGGGCCCACATTTTGATCTTTTCAATGTAAAATAAGGCCTTTAGCCCTCCAGAAAGGCCATTCTATGACTCGCTGAAAGATGAATGCTGGTATCCTCATTTTGGTTTTTATCTAGCTTACCAGTATATCGTAGGTCAGGAAATGAATAATTGTGTCTTCTTTGTAATGCCTGTACACACTTTTTTTTTCTATTCCAGGTAGACAAACATATTTTCAACTAAAGAAAGTATCTCTCTTTTCTAGGAGTATCATGAGGAGACGGCTTTGCATTATTTGTCTGATTCTAGACTGATCAGAAACTCTTTGCCATGCAGGATAATGTCCCTCCAAGGACTATTAGATGTATAGATGTATAATTCCTTGCTTCTTTGTTGATGCTAGGTTTACCTGAATTGGAGTGGAAGTCAGGAATTGATGAAATATGGATTCTATGGGGTGTCTGGCGCCACATTAGGTCTTTTTCCGTGAAGAGGAAGGGCTTTTCCTGTCGAGAAGGTCCCTTCCATGTCTCACTAAACCATGAAAAGATGGTATCCTCCTCTTCGTTTATGCTAGCTTAGGAGAAGGGCATTGAAGATGCAGAAATGAAGAAATATGTCTTCTTTACAATGCCAGTACACCCTTTTTGACCCCTTTGTGGTCGCCAAATATATTTTCAACAGTAGTAAGTTACTCTCTTTTCTATTATAAGTATGAGAAGATGGCTTTCCATTCTGTGTCTAATTCTAGACTGATCACAAACTGTTTTCCATGCGGGATAATGTCCCTCCAAGGACGATTAGATGCATAGGTGTATAATTCCTTGCTTCTTTGTTGATGCTAGGTTTACCTGAATTTTAAGTGCAAGTCAGGAACTGATGAAATTTGGATTCTATGGATTGTCTGGCGCCACATTCGGGCCTTTTCCGTGTAGAGGAATGGCTTTTCATCAGTAGAAGATCCCTTCCATATATCCCTCAACCACGAAAGGATGGTATCCTCCTCTTGGTATATTTTAGATTCGGAGAAGGGCATTCAAGTCAGGAAATGAAGAAATGTGTCTACTTTGCAATGTCTGTCCACACGTTTTGTCCTTTTCAGGTGTACGAAGGTATTTTCAAACGATAGAAGTGTGTCTTTTTTGTAACACTAGCATGAGGAGATGGCTATGCATTATTTGCGTGATTCTAGATTGATCAAGAAATGTTTGAAAGGCACAATAATGTCCTTCCGACGACTATTAGAGGCATAGATGGATGATTCCTTCATTCTCTGTTGAGGCTTGCTTTGCCTGAATAGTAGTGCAGGTCAGGAATGTATAATATGTGTATTCTATGCGTTGTCTGGCCCCACACTATACCCTTTTCCCAGCAGAGGAATGGTTTTTCAGCTGAAGAAGAAACTTCCATGTCTTGCTCAACCATGAAAGGATGGTATGCTCCTCTTGGTTTATTCTAGCTTAGGAGAAGGCCATTGAAGATACAGAAATGAAGAAATATGTCTTCTTTACAATACCTGTACACACATTTTGACCCTGTTCTGGTCACCAAATATATTTTCAACAGTAGTAAGAGACATTCTTTTCTAGTATAACAATGAGAAGATGGCTTTGCATTATTTGTCTGATTCTAGACAATTCAGAAAATGTTCGCCAGGCAGGATAATGTCCCTGTAAGGACGATTAGATGCATATATGTAAGATTCCTTCCTTCTTTGTTGATGCTAGGTTTACTTGAAAAGTTTGTAAGTCAGAAATTGATAAAATGTGTATTCTATGTTTTTTCTGGGTCCACATTTTGGTCTTATCAGTGTAGAAGAAGAACCCTTCCCCTCGAGAAAGCCATTTCTATGACTCGCTGAACCATGAACGCTGGTATCCTCATTTTCCTTTTTTGTAGCTTACCAAAAGTTTATTGAAGGTCAGGAAATGAAGAATTGTGTCTCGTTCACAATGCCTGTTCACTCTTTATTTCCTACTCCATGTAGACACACATCATTTCAACTGAAGAAAGTGTCTCTCTTTTCTAGGAGTACCATGAAGAGACGGCTTTGCATTATTTGTCTGATTCTAGACTGATCGGAAACTGTTAGCCATGCAGGATAATGTCCATCCAAGGACGATTAGATGAATAGATGTATAATTCCTTGCTTCTTTGTTGAGGCTAGGTTTACCTGCATTGGAGTGCCTGTCAGGAATTAATGAAATGTGGATTTTCTGTGTTGTCTGGCGCCACATTGGGGCCTTTTCCGTGTAGAGGAAGGGTTTTTAATCTGGAGAAGGACCCTTCCATGTCTCCATCAACCACGAAAGGATGGTATCCTCCTGTTGGTTTATTCTGGCTTAGGAGAAGGGCATTCAAGATCAGGAAATGAAGAAATGTGTCTACTTTGCAAGATCTGTCCACACGTTTTGTCCTTTTCAGGTGTACGAAGGTATTTTCAAAGGACAAAAGTGTGTCTTTTTTGTAATACTAGCATGAGGAGATGCTAGTATTATTTGTCCGATTCTAGACTGATCAAGAAATGTTCGAAAGCAGAATAATGTCCCTCCCATGATTATTAGAGGCATAGACGGATGATTCCCTCTTTCTCCGTTGAGGCTTCTTTTGCCTGAATGGTAGTGCAGGTCAGGAATGGATAATATGTGTATTCTATGCATTGTCTGGCCCCACACTGTGCCCATTTCCCTGCAGAGGAAGGGTTTTTCAGCTGAAGAAAGACCCTTCCATGTCTCGCTCCGCCATGGAAGGATAGTATCCTCCTCTTGGTTTATTCTAGCTTAGGAAAATGGCATTGAATGTGCAAAAATGTACAAATATGTTTTCTTTACAATGCCTGTACACACTTTTTGACACTTTTCTGGTCGCCAAATATATTTTCAACAATAGTAAGTTACTAACTATTCTAGTATAAGCATGAGAAGATGGCTTTCCATTATTTGTCTGATTCTAGACAGATCAGAAAATGTTCGCCAGGCAGAATAAGTCCCTCTAAGGATGATTAGATGCAAAGATGTATGATTGCTTCCTTCTTTGTTGTTGCTAGATTTACCTGAATTGGAGTACATGTCAGGAATTGATGAAATGTGGATTCTATGGGTTGTCTGGTGCCACAATGGGGCCTTTTCTGCCTGGAGGATGGGATTTTCATCGGGAGAAGGTCCCATCCATGTCTCCCTCAACCATGAAGGGATGGTATCATCCTCTTGGTTTATTCTAGCTTAGGAGAAGGGCATTCAAGGTCAGGAAATGAAGAAATGTGTCTACTTTGCAAGATCAGTCCACACGTTTTGTCCTTTTCAGGTGTATGAAGGAGTTTTCAAACAATGAAAGTGTGTCTCCTTTGTAATACTAGCATGAGGAGATGGCTATGCATTATGTGCCTGATTCTAGACTGATCAAGAGACGTTCGAAAGGCATAATAATGTCCCTCCCACGACTCTTAGATGCATAGATGGATGATTCCTTCTTTCTCTGTTGAGGCTTGTTTTGTCTGAATGGTAGTGCAGGTCAGGAATGGATAATGTGTGTATTTGATGCGTTGTCTGGCACCACACTGTGCCCTTTTCTCTGCAGAGGAAGGGATTTTCACCTAAAGAAAGTCCCTTCCATGTCTCGCTGCACCATGAAAGGATGGTATCCTCCTCTTGGTTTATTCTAGCTTAGGAGAAGGGCATTGAAGATTCAGAAATGAAGAAATATGTCTTCCTTACAATGCCTGTACACACTTTTTCTCCCTTTTCTGGTCGCCATATATATATATTCAACAGTAGTAAGTGATGCTCTTTTCTAGTATAAGAATGAGAAGATGGTTTTAAATTCTTTGTCTGATTCTAGACAGATCTGAAAATGTTCGCCAGGCAGAATAAAGTCCCTCAAAGGATGATTAGATGCATATATGTATGATTCCTTCCTTCTTTGTTGATGCTAGTTTTACCTGAAAAGGTGTGTAAGTCAGAAATTGATAAAATGTGCATTCTATGCACTTTCTGGGCCCACATTTTGGCCCTTTCAATGTAGAAGAAACCCTTTTCCTCTCCAGAAAGTCCTTTCTATGACTCTCTGAACGGTGAATGCTTGTATCATCATTTTGGAATTTTTCTAGCTTAGCAGAAGTTTATTGAAGGTCAGGAAATGAAGAATTGTGTCTTCTTTGCCATGACTGTACTCACTATTTTCCTAATCCTGGTAGAAAAACATATTTTGAAGTGAAGAAAATGTCTCTCTTTTTTATTAGTATCATGAGGAGATGGCTTTGCATTATTTGTCTGATTCTGGACTGATAGAAACTGTTTGCCATGCAGGAAAATGTC